>CANYLF010001093.1:0-11028 GCA_948193215.1 Bocquillonia castaneifolia
AACATTGGATTGGATGGGAACTCTGACAAGCTGTAGTAGTTTTAGCAGTGTGAACTTGAGAGTAGGTTCAGGTCCCATCACCAGCAGCACCAACAACAACAATTTTAGAGACAGAATTCTTCCAGTGTTTCACCTCAGGAAGAAGAAACAGGGACCCAATTCGTGCTTTTTAATTTCAGATAGAAGAAGACAGGTTTTTTCATCTACCATAGTTCTTAGAATTAGGTGTTTTAGTAGTGCTGGTAATAATAATAACAATACTAATGATAATGATAATGGTAGTTTTAGCACTTTAGATAACAGTAATAATAGTGAGATTAGTGAAAATGGGGTCAGTGATTCCAATGTCAAAACTTTGCCTCTTCAAGACAATGATGACAGAGTTGATACGCCTCCTCCACCTGCTTCGTCTGTTTCTTCGAAGGTATATACTTTTCTGTTCTTTGTTTGTTGGTTTATGAATTATATGAAAATATTATTTTATAGAAGCATTTCTCATTTTAGATTGTGAACCCAATTCTATATACATTCACTGTAAGGTTTATTGGAAGAAAAAGGGTCCTTGTTTTGACAAATACACATATATATGAGTTGTGTTAAATGTAGCTTATGATGACTGATCTTAATATATCAGTGTTCTCCTTCTTCAGCCACCGCCTAGTGTTTCTCCGGTTGGACCCCCTTACAACAATTTCCAAGTTGACTCTTTTAAATTGATGGAGCTACTTGGGCCTGAGAAGGTTGATCCTAATGATGTGAAGCTGATCAAGGATAATCTTTTTGGCTATTCTACCTTCTGGGTTACTAAAGAAGAGCCATTTGGAGACTTTGGTGAGGGCATTCTTTTCCTTGGTAATTTGAGGGGAAAGAGGGAAGATGTTTTTGCCAAGCTTCAGAATCTACTGGTTGAAGTTAATGGTGATAAATATAACCTCTTTATGGTGGAGGAACCTAATTCAGAAGAGCCAGACCCCCGAGGTGGTCCACGCGTTAGCTTTGGCTTGCTAAGGAAAGAGGTCTCAGAACCAGGGCCAACAACACTTTGGCAATATGTCATTGCTCTTTTACTATTCCTTTTAACCATTGGCTCATCTGTGGAGCTAGGAATTGCATCTCAGGTAAACTAATGTGTAAAGGGTTCAAAATAATTGCTAAACAAGCGCAATGGAATGCAGTTTCACCACATATTCATCATTTATTGATGTGATGTGTTCTTGCAGATCAATCGTCTACCTCCTGAGGTAGTGAAGTACTTTACAGATCCAAATGCTGTTAATCCTCCTGATATGGAGCTACTATTCCCATTTGTGGAGTCAGCTTTGCCCTTAGCTTATGGTGTTTTGGGAATTCTCTTATTTCATGTAAGAAAATCTCCTATTAGTTGCTGTTATTCATTGTAAGGTTGGTCTGTTTTTTTGAGAAATGTCAAGGAGTCTGTCTTGTTCAATGATGTAGAAGATCCAATTGCCTTTTTACCTCGTTATTTTTCTTCTCAAGTTATGTGGCCAAAAAGATAATAATGCATGCAGCCTATGTGGTGCCACTTCCACTGAAGTAAAACTCCATTAGAACAACAAATTACAGTCATAATTGATAAAACCTAAGATAATATTATTGGATGATACGTTATTCACATTGACGGTCTGGCTCAGAAGTGTGCATAATCTGGATTTAAGAGTATGCTAACAAATCCAAGGAAATTTTGAGCGAGTAGAAAGGAATGTATTCTTTTTGAATGATGATCCCATGATACTGCTTGCCATTGTACTTATTTATAATTTATTTTCAACCATCTATATATTAGTCTTCAAGTTCATAATGATCTCAGTTGTTAAAGTCTTCTTTTACTTACTATGCACATTTCATTTTTATTCAAATGTGATAATGCTGTGTTGCTTGCAGGAAGTTGGGCACTTTTTGGCCGCTTTCCCAAAGAAAGTAAAGCTAAGCATCCCCTTCTTCATTCCAAACATTACTCTTGGAAGCTTTGGTGCAATCACTCAGGTTAATCATATATAAAATTCAAACATGGACCTATCATCTATGGTGATTTATGTTGATAAAATAAGGAAGATGATATCTCAACTTACCAATTTTTAATTTTGTAGTTCAAATCAGTTCTTCCTGATCGGAGTACAAAAGTTGACATTTCACTTGCCGGTCCCTTTGCTGGCGCTGTGCTTTCTTTCTCAATGTTTGGTGTTGGCCTGCTGCTTTCATCAAATCCGACTGCTGCAGGAGAATTAGTTCAGGTTCCTAGCATGCTGTTTCAGGGCTCCTTGCTTCTTGGACTGATCAGCAGAGCCACTCTCGGTTATGCGTATGTCTCTCTTGTGCATCAATAGCTTGTCTTGATTAAAAGAAGCATAAATACACAAATGAAGAAGAGATTTATGCATTTCAGACTCTGGTTTGCGCCAGTGTTTGTCTAGCCATGCTTGTCACACGGATTGTTTTTGAACAAATTGTTGTTGTGAATGTGCAGAGCGTTGCATGCTGCGACAGTTTCCATTCACCCTCTAGTTATAGCAGGCTGGTAGATTTTCAGTTCTGGAAACTTTCTTTATTCTTTATCTTATGTTTTTGAATAATGCTCATCATTAAATCGTTATGACAGGTGTGGCTTGACTACAACAGCTCTGAATATGCTTCCAGTGGGGTGCCTTGATGGTGGAAGAGCTGTACAGGTACTTCTTTCACTCTCTTCACTTTGGCATTTATTTTAATCCTATTGTCCTTTGAGAGCTGTTCTTGCTATCCATGAAATGTTGCATTATAGCTACGGTATAGAAAATACAAGTGAAATATATTCATTCAGATAGGGAGTTGTTAGGTGTGAGATAAATGGATTAGCATTAATTCATCCATGCAAATTAATAATCTCCACAATTGTAAGGTAATCTTGGTCAAAAACCATCTCATTTGACAATTTGCTTACCCTTTGTTTTCATACAGGGTGCTTTTGGGAAAGGTGCACTAACTGGTTTGGGCTTGACAACTTACACATTGCTTGGACTAGGAGTGGTATGCTAATCTCTATTTTGTCTCCTTGTTCAAACCTCAATGGCAATAATCAAAATTTCTGCACCTATTGACGCTGTAGTACATTCCGCATTCTCTTTTCTGGCATTAAAACTCTTGTGCTATTTTCTTTTCAGCTTGGCGGACCGTTATCACTTCCATGGGGACTATATGTCTTGATATGTCAGGTAATGCAAATGATCAAAAGTAAAAAAGGAAAGGTTTAGTTAAGTATAGATGTTACATCACATACTTATGAAATCTTTCCCGTGATAATGTGCGTTCAGAGGGCACCGGAAAAGCCATGCTTAAATGACGTGACGGAGGTCGGAACATGGAGGCAAGCAGCCGTTGCAACAGCTATTTTTTTAGTTGTATTAACACTCCTTCCAGTTGGGGATGAACTTGCTGAGGAACTTGGTATAGGGCTTGTAACCACATTCTAAGTTGCTTACTGTACATAAAATAAAAGGCCAATTTTGATAAAAATGATATTTGATAAACAAGCCATATCAAGAGGCAAGAGAGGGTCCATTCTATATTCATCTTTTGTAATTATTATAATTCTTTTTTGTGACAGCTTCACCATTTATCATATATCCCATGGTTTAAAGCTAATTCTTTTAGCATGTTTATAGTTTTAAGCTTTATCTCAATTATAACCTTTTATTTTAATTGCCTCCAATCATTCAAATTGATTTAAAATCCTATTTACTAAAAATTAGTGGTCCTGAGTACTGAGTCTATTTTATTCATCTAGTAACACATTGCTTTTGACAATTAGATCAATAATTAATAATAATATAGCAAATAGATACAGTTGCCAGAAAATATTGAAATTAGCACAAATTAGTTAAAAATCAAAAGGGTGTGAGAAGCGATTAATGACAAACTGATTTATGACCAAACTGATTTAAATCAAATGATATTATAATTGAAAATTATTTTTAAGCACTATTTTTTAAAGGAAAACATTAACGATCATAATTTTCAAAATACTTTAAAATTACCATTTTATCTTTATTGTTTAAATCAGTTTGTACCATTGGATTAGAATTACAAACAAACACCTTAAAAAGGTCTGGAATATACCTTTTGTATGAGGTTTTCTTTTTAATACGACGTCGTAATTTGATAAATAGGTTATGTCTCTAAAACGACGTCGTTGTATAAGAACTATATAGTATAGTAGGTTCCATATCAAAGCAGGATTCATAGCAAGCAGTAGAAGAAGAAACAGAAGAAATGAGCAAGAAACAAAATAAAGACCCAAATGAACAAAACCCATTAATCCAAAATGCTAATCAAATATTCTCTTATCTAACTCCACAAGAACTATCAAACATCTCATTAACCTGCAAAACCCTTTACCAAATCTCCAAAACCATCACTCTAAATCGGTCTCTAGACGCTTCTCGATCTTTAGAATTCAACAACAACAACAGCTCAATCCCGTTTCACAATGCACTCGATGACACCCCGTACGCCTACTTCCTCTACACCCAATCTCACCTTCTCCCTTCTCACTCTCCCCAGCGCCAATCCTGGGGCGGACCCACTTTCTCCAGGGACCCACTTGGTCCAGGATTCTCGGAGTGTGATTGTGACTGTGAAGGGTGTGATCAGGACAAAGGAAATGGAAGTGGGTCTGAAGTATTTGTGTTGGGTATGGAGGATATGGAGATGGGTATATTGAGTGGTGAGTGTGGACCGAGTTGTGGATGTGGGTTGAAGTGTAGGAATCGGTTGACTCAGAGAGGGGTTTCTGTTAAGTTGAAGATTGTAAAAGATTTAAGAAAGGGTTGGGGTTTGTTTACTGATCAAATGATTTTGCAAGGTCAATTTGTTTGTGAGTATGCTGGTATGTTAATTACTATACAGATTAATGAAAGAAGTGATCTTTATGTTATTGTAGTTATAAAGTTTTTGTCTTTGGGACTCTTGGATTGTACTAGCCCTGATTTCTTGATTTATTGTGTTTGCATACTGCTAGAATCATAAAATGAGGTATTAATAGGTTGATTAGCTACAAACTTGTTGGTGATATTTAGTATTTCGATGGAACTTAATATATGCTCAGTGCTTGGATTTTCTGTAATTAATCTGCTGTATAATTGAACTGTCTGTCCTGAAGCTTTGAAAGTTTGAACTTTCATGTTGTGTGCTTCCTGTGTGATTTTGTGGCTTGTGTGATTTGTACCCTTTTAAGGCCTTTCTCTGAGTTGCATTATACATTACTCTGGGAGGTCTTTCTTTGTTTTCGTTGAAGTTAGTACTTCGGTTCCTGTATTTTGTTTTTCTTTTCTTTTTTCTTTTCTTCCTTATATCTTCATTTTGTTGTAAACCATTTTTGGTTCACTGGCATTGTTGTCCTTGGAGCATTCTGGTCCTTAATTGATTGCCTGAGATTATCCATGTATTTCTTTGCACTTGCCTCTGATTGAACTTTGCTTAAACAGGCGAACTCTTGACGACCAAAGAAGCTAGAAGCCGGCAAGAAATATATGATAAGCTTGCATCAAGTGGCCGATTTTCTTCCGCTCTTTTGGTTGTGAGAGAGCATCTTCCATCAGGAAAGGCTTGTTTAAGGGTGAACATTGATGCCACAAGAATTGGAAATTTTGCACGCTTCATCAACCATTCATGTGATGGTGGTAATCTATCAACAATGCTAGTGAGAGGCGCAGGAGCTTTGTTGCCTCGGCTTTGTTTCTTTGCTTCTAGAGATATAAAACAAGGGGAGGAGCTCACATTTAGTTATGGGGAAACTAGGATCAGGTCCAAGGGGATGCAATGTTTTTGTGGCAGCTCTTGCTGTTTTGGAACATTGCCTTCGGAACATACTTGATCGCCGTAAACAACACGAGGTAGATCTATAGATTTGAGCTGTCTTTGGTAAAATGAATATATCAATTCTTCAGTTCATGTGTCGAAATATTCTGGCCTCGTGCTATCCTGTTGGCAAGGCAGCATTCAATTGTGCAGTATTGCACACTTTGCCATACAGGTTAGTTTAGTATGTAAATGACACAATTGCTTAGCTTGCATACCCTTTTTTTTCCCCAAAAGTAGTAAATGCTCATTGAAATGAGAACCATTACACATGATTACATCACAAAGGCACCTACCTCACTTTGCTTTCACATAGTATGTTAAGGAAGAGGAATACTTATTCTACAATCAAAAGGTCTTTCAGTCAAATCTGAAGTGCAACTGTACAATTAGAACTTTAGGCACTTTGAGCATATCTGCAACCCGAGGGTATTGTAACATTTTTCCTGTTAAGAATTAGGATCAAATGTATGTATCAGTCAGGGTCCAAATTTTAGTTGTAATTGAAATATCGTTACAATTCAATATAATGATTGAGAGTTTGTGTGGATCATATGCTTCTGCTGTCCAACTTCCGGGCTATATTTCACATTGTACTTGAAAAGGCAGCTAATAATATGGATTATTGGCGGAAAAGGGGAGTTGCTTGAACTAGGCAAGGATTCCCTATATTAATATCTCATGTTTCATGTAGACACTAACCATAGGCTGACTTCAAGTATATACTATGAAATCCTAGAGGCCTTATAGTTTTCATTTTATTCTTTTGAAACCGAAAATCTTTCACCTAATATGGAAAGAAATTTCTTATTTATTTATACCATGTCTTCATAATTGATTTTAACATTAATACTGAAAACACACGCTACACATATTTCATGCCCTAGTAGTTTTAAAGAGGTGTACATCAATCTATATATTCTACACATTTATAATTTTCATAAATGGGATCTCAAAAGATCAACCTGTCTACTCAAACGTTCACATAAAATTTTTCTTGTCCCATAATAGAATTATGTGAATATACATTAAAATAGTTTAGTTAATAAATTTTCTACAATACAAAAAAGATACTTAGATTGGAGTTTTATGGATTTTATTCACATAAATTATATTAATATTAACTTAGAACAACAATTATGTGAGTGTGAATTCATGAAAACTCAATTTAAGTAAGATTTTTTTAATCCTCAACTTCTCAAGGTCTATTTGAAGCAGTGAAAAAAATATATGTAAAAAAAAAAGGAAATGTAACTTCCTTTAAATGATAAAAGATGAAAAACACACACAGGGAGTTCTTTGTTCCCTCTAATGCTACATATGACATCGATGCACGTCTGGCCTTGGTTTTTACTATCCCACACGCCACGGGCAGCACAAATCTTGTGCCTTCTCTTGAAGACAACCCCCCACTTCAACTTAATCACACACAAACATTATTTGTCAATATTCTATTGCTTCCTCAAAACTTAATACTTATTTTATTTATTTATTTATGCAATTAATTAATATCTTTTTTTTTTAAAATTTTACAATTTATTATTATTTGTCCTAGCTACTTTCTTTCCATTTGCACCTGCTCCTCACACCCCCCCCACAACACTCCTCATCTCCTTCCCCCCTTCACCAACCGTCCAATATTTTCCTCTTCAACTACATGCATGCGTTCAATAAAGTGTTATACAAATTTTTATTACGTTTTTGTTCTTATTTAACTTGAATTTAAGATCAATTGGAGCATAGCGTATTAGAATTTTACTTGATGTATTGTACATACAATAGTTAGGTGTGTGTTATATTAAAAAATAGTTATATAAGATATATATATTTTTTATTTTTTAATGTCCAAGTAAAAAAAAAACTAAAATTAAATTACACTCACACTATCATGCACGGAAACTCTCACTAACTATCGTTTCCACGTTTCAGAAACGTTTTTATGTCCGAAACCTTCGGAAATCTACAGTAAACGTTTAAGGGTCGTTTCCAAAATTTTTAAAAAGTTTCAGGTCTGTGTCCTTAATTTTCAAAAAATTAGGAAACTCGTTTCCTAGAAAAAAAAGAAGTCTTATTTTAAAAAAAAAAAAATCCTAATCCTAATTATATTAAAAAAATTAAACCCAATTATATATGATTACTACCACTGCTTACAATCACAATTTCAAAATTGTTTGCAATCATATTCCAAGGTACTATCCTCCATTAATTTTATGCGAGGTTTAGTTATTTTGTTTTTGTTAGTTTAAACATTATATGGATGAAAATTTTAATATTTTGTATAAATTTAATTTAATAATAATATCTTATATAGATGTGAATGCATATATATAAAAAAATAAAATTTATAAAATAACCTCTATATATTTTTAATATTTACACGTTTCCCCATATTTCGTGTCGTATATTTTTTAGAAATCTCATTTTCCGTGTCGTTTTTGTGTCCCCGTTTCCGTGATACCTAGCCCTCACATAACTGTTGAGTCAAATACTCTAAGAATAACTCATTAAAGTGTATACGTCAAATTATCATATTAGGAAAACTAATTTCATCATGTAGTATTGTACTGTAAACTTCTTATTGCATTATGATACTTGAATATAAACATGATGCTAAGTTTTAAAATATGTATGGAGAGGTTATTACAATCGTAAGTAATCCATAGAGTTGACCTAATAATTTCTCCCAATGTGATATATTTGGCATACAATTTGATAAAGATTATATGTATATATATGGTATCCCAAAATGAGCATGTATATATGTACACAATAATCATACATATGTTAGTTGTTAGGTATACACATATATGTACGTATACTAGTTATATTTATGAAAGGAATTGGAAAAAGAAGAGAAAAAGAAAATTAATTCAGCTTACCAAATTCACCTTGCCAACCACATCACGAGACTAACGTGCCCTTCCTCCATATTATTTCACATATATAACACCACCTTCATTTCTCTTATGCTATAGCCACCTCTCTTTTCTTCTTAACTCTCAATTCTCAATCCTCATTACTAATTACATAATATTCAAGTCATTAATTAATGGCTGAGCCAGCAGGATGTGATGCAACCTCTGAAACTCGAAGGAAGGGAATAGGCAAGCGTGCTTCAACCATGCCGGTGGACTGCCAGTCGGCGGCCGAACCAACTTCACATGTCACAGTAGCAGCAGCAGTGGCTGCAGCCCCATGCGGTGCATGCAAGTTCCTGAGGAGGAAATGCATTAGTGGCTGCATTTTTGCACCTCACTTTGGTTCGGACCAGGGTGCAGCTCGGTTCGCAGCTGTTCACAAAGTATTCGGTGCTAGTAATGTCTCTAAACTGTTGCTTCACATTCCGGTTAATCGGAGACATGAAGCCGTCGTTACAATATCTTATGAAGCTCAAGCAAGGCTCTCTGATCCTGTTTATGGCTGTGTCTCCACCATTCTTGCTTTGCAACAACAGGTTCGTTAATCAAATTAATTTTTCTTAATCTTATACTAATCATTACAATAATCTTAATTATTTTTTGAGATTTGTCACTAATTGTCGATGCAGATGTGATCTTGAACATGAAGGACATGATAATTATGACTAGTTTATTTCATTTTTTTTCCTTTTAGCATATAATTAAATATTTATACCAATTACTTAATTTGTTAAACAAAAAGGAAAGACGTTGGCAAAACAAAAGGGATTGATTTTGTACAAATGGGACATCAATAGCCACGTCAATTATGATGCTTGAAGCATCATTACATACGTGTTTCAGTCACATTAATCCTTTTGGTATTTGCTTGTTGCTTCTTGTTTCCAAAATCATTTATAAATTGAGCGTTAGAAATTGATATATAAAAATTGATAAATAATTACAAAAAGTATTTGGCTAAAATGGTTTTCAGTTTTGGTCATGATCTATTGACTTTTAATGACACCACTTACATCACTCTCATTGTACTTTTTTTTTTTTAAAAAAAACATCAATTTTGATGTCACACACTTATAATTATTGTCTTTTATTGATGAAAAAGATTAAAAAAAAAGAGAAAAATTTGAAGTCCCTCGAACCAATTCACAAAGAGAAATCAAGCTTCACATTATTCATTTCTTAATATTGCCTTCATTTTATCTCATATATAATTCTTTGATGAATTAAATTAAATTTATGTCATAATTATCATAAATATGTAAACTAGTATTAATAATTACTGCAGGTAGCATCACTGCAAGCAGAGCTTACAATGGTCCAAACTCAGCTAATGAACAGTCGATTTGCAATGGCAAATGTCCTTCAAAACGCACAGCATCAACAGCACCACCACCAGCCGCCGCCGCCGCTGCACCAGCAGCAACATATTGCAATGCTTCAGCCGGCTTATTCAAACAACTCATCAGCTTCAACAAACCTAATAAACATGAGCAGTTTCATCTCCAACTTCGACCTTGTAACTGACACAGCTCCTTCTTCTCACAGCTTAAGCTTAGACCCTCTTCAACTTTCCCGACCTTCTCATGATGACGAAGACGATGAGGAAGAGTCTCGGATTCCGTGCATCTTCGCCGATGAAATACTTCACCATAGATGAACTTTAGGGTTTTTTACTTACTCTCAACAATTTTATTTATATATCTTTCTTGCATGCTCTAATTACATATCCCATGCAAAATGCAATATATACAAATTAATTTATATCAGCTCGATCAATCTATAATTTTCTTTATATGAATTTATATACATATATACATAGAGAGGAGTCTTAACCTATGGATGTCAATGAACTTTCATTTTGTTTTGAAACTAATAAATCCTGGACTTAAATTCTTTTTTTTCACTGAATTTTAAATTTTATGTAATGAGAGTTCATCATGTCGAATTGTGGTCGGTGAAAAATGAACATTTTTCAATTATTTCACATTATAGTCGTACAATAAAAATTTATCCTAGTCTTAGTCTATCAATATATTAAACATATTTTGTGTGAAAATAATGTAAAGAGTTATCTAAAAATATTTATTTTTCAATTATAATATTTGTAAAAAATAATATAATTTTGGCTAGTAATTATGTTGCATAAAATTCAAAATTTAGTGATAAAAGAAATAAATTAAAATTCAATTAATATTTATTTTGAAACGATGTGAAAATTTAGTGATATAAATAGTTTAATAGTCATATAGATGAAGAA
>CANYLF010001152.1:0-12891 GCA_948193215.1 Bocquillonia castaneifolia
TAACTGTTCCTGCACAGCTTATGCAAATCTGGATGCAAGGGGCACAGGAAGTGGGTGCCTGCAATGGTTTGATGAACTGATTGACCTGAGAAATTTTGGTGAACGTGGCCAAGATATCTATATTCGGATGGCTGCATCGGAGTTAGGTATGAAACTTAATTTTCCTCACAGTTTAAATGCTGGAATTATAACTTCCATTATTATTTTACTCTCTAAAATATATGTTTATAAACAATTCAACATTGATTTTGAATTTTGTATGCATCATCTATTTTTGCTAACTATTTAAACAAATAATTCATGGATAATTATTACTAAACAAATAAGAAAGTGTGTGTGCAGTGAGTGGCGTTAGGCGTGAGTTATTACTAGTCCTGTCCCTTGTCTTGTAATGAATCTCTACTTATAATAAATTAAAGTTTTATTTCCAAGTAAGTCCAAATAATTTCCTACAAGTGGTATCATAGTTGGTCAATCCAAAAACCTGGGAGCAAGCAATGTGGGATCGACTTCAAATTCCTCAAGAGTATTTCACGATTTGGGATCGTGGTATGAGACGGTGCTGTCAGAATGCAGTCCGGGACTGTGAAGTTAATTTATCCAGGATATAGCCAACTTGATTAATTACTGGGCAATATCAAGTCGATATGGCCGACATAGCAACATCGATAAGCACTCTTGAAAAACTTAACAATATTAATACTAATTATAATAATTAGAGTACATGTATGCAATTCTACCTGCTTAGTCAATATTTATGAGAGATTGTTGGAGGTAGTGAAACAACACTTCCAATGGCACAAGAAGACCTTAAAAAGTGGAAGGCCAAGGCTGGTAAAGCAATATTTGCTTTAACAATCTCGATGGAGAGTAGCTTACGGCAATGCATCAAGGATGCAAAAACTCCAAAGGAGGAATGAGACACTCCGCATTATTTGCTCGAAAATGATGTTAAGCTCCAATAACTAGAGAATGAGTTATTGTCAATCTCATAGGGAGATATGATGGTAAGTGACTTCTATACTAAAGTTAACTCTTTATGTAAAGAAATTTCAAAATTGGATCCTACAAATAAAATCACTGAGATGAGGATGGGAAGAATTATAATCCATGGGTTGTGTCTGGAGTTTAATGCTCTTGTCATTGCAACCTTTGGATGAGCAAAGCCAAATTTGAATGAATTAGAAAATATATTGGTTAATCAAGAGGCTCTAGACAAACAAATGTCTAAAGTCTCAATCAAATAAGAGGAGAAAGCTCTTTTTAGTAGTAAAAAGAGCAACGATCCAAAAGCTACAAATATAAAGAAAGGAGGATATCCAGGGCGAGAAATTGGGTATAAACAATGAGGGAGCTGGCAACAAGGGTGAGCTTACCATTCGAAGCATGATCAAGTGGAGGAGAAAGCGAGTTGTCGCAAAAATGGTCAATGCTATATTTGTAGGAAGAAAGGCCATTATGCTCGAGATTGTCAATACAAGAAGGCAAAAGGGAATATTATGACGTCCTCACACAATCAAGTTGAAAGTGAGGAAGAATGGGACTTCCTCATATGCCACAGTGGAGCCAATATCTGGCGAAGATATGCTCACGTCTTTTGAAGAAAATGTGTTAGAAGAGCAAGAACTTGCAATAGTGAGTGATTATTCCATTAATTATAGCAAAGATTGGATAGATGATTTTGGATGCTCTAATCATATGACAGGATATAAAGAGAAGCTGTCTAATATGATTGAGTATAAAAGGCGGTGAGTTGTTGCCACTACAAACAACTCAAAGCTTCCTATCACTCATGTTAGAAAAATAATGGTGGTGCCTCGATACAATTCAAGACAAGTGCAACTGGAGAATGTGTTTCATGTGTCTGGAATGAAGAAGAACTTGATATCAGTGTCTCAACTGACAACATCATGCAACTATGTAGTGTTCGGGCCGGAAGATGTAAAAGTGTATTGAAACTTAAAGCACTAAGCAAGCCACTAATGGAGGGACGAAAACTAGAGTCTGTCTACATGATGTCTGCATAGACGATATATGTAGACAAGATATGGAAGAACGAGACGGTTGACTTGTGACATGCGTGTCTAGGACATGTGAAGTACCACAAGTTAAATATGCTGATGAGCAAGTCAATGCTCAAAGGCCTTCCTTAACATAATGTTTCAGAAGACACGGTGTGTGATGGCTGTCAATATGGAAAAGTGCATCAACTACCATATGAGGATTCAGAGTATAGAACAAAGGAGTCCCTTGAGTTAGTCCACTCAGACATGTTTGGACCTTTGAAGCAACCATTAATCAGTGGCTTCTAATACATGATAACTTTAATCGATGATTTCTCAAGGTACAACTGGGTTTACTTAATGAAGGAGAAATCAGAAGCATTTAGTAAGTTTATGGAGTTCAAGGAGAAAGTTGAAAAGGAAGTTGGTTGAAACATTCAATGCCTTCGAATGGACAAAGAGGAGAATATACTTTGAATGAGTTCTCAAAGGATTTACAAGATTGTAAGATACAAAGTAAATTGACTTGCCCGAGCACTACGCAACAAAATGGAGTAGTAGAAAGAAAGAACTGGCACTTGGTAGAGACATGTAGAAGCATGCTACATGCAAAGAATGTTCCACCTCGGTTTTGGGTAGAGTGTATGAAGACAGCTGCACATGTGATCATTAGGTTACCACAAGCACCACTTGGATCAATTTCACCCTACAAGAAGCTAAGAAATATAAACCCCATCGTGAGTCACTTCTGAGTTTTTGGATGCATTTGCTATGTATTTGTGCCTGATCATTTGTGTAGCAAATTTGATAAGAAGGCAATTAGACTATGATGAAACATTTAGTCCAGTAGTAAAGATCACATCGGTATGAGCTCTACTGGCCTTGGCTGCTTGCAAGGATTTGAAGCTTTGGCAAATGGATGTAAAGAATGCATTCCTATATGGAGACTTTGACAGAGACATATACATGGAGCAACCTTAGGGGTTCGAAAGCAAGACTCATCCAGATTATGTTTGTAAGTTAAAGAAGGCGCTCTATGGATTGAAGCAAGCATCGAGAGCTTGTTATAGAAAGATAGAAGAGTTCCTGATCTATAGTGGATATATGACGGCATCAGCTAACTCTAACTTGTTCATGAAAACTCAAGTGGAGAAGTTGGCCATAGTGCTAGTTTTTGTGGATGATCTTATTATCACAGAGGATGATTGAGATCAATCAAGTTAAAGTTGTTAGTATGCTTTGAAATGAAAGCATTAGGAGATCGCTACACCACTCCCTTGGTCTTGAAGTTGAGCGCACAAGAGATGGACTTTTCCTGTGTTAGTATAAGTATGCTAAAGATCTATTGGAGAAGTACACGATGCTGGAGTGCAAGTATGCTAAAGATCTATTGGAGAAGTACATGATGCTAGAGTGCAAGCCCATTACAACTCTAGTAGAAGCCCACACGAGGCTATGCTTTATTGAGGAAAAAGACTTAGAGGATGCCACCATGTATAGCAACTACTTGGCAGCCTAATCTATCTAACCTTGACAAGACTAGACATATCGTATGTTGTCAGTATGGTGAGTTGGCGTATGCAAAATCTGAAGAAGCCTCATCTAGAAGCTGTTCGAAGAATTATATGATACATTTGGGGCACAATTGATTATGGCTTATTGTACAAGAAGAAAGAAAATGCTGAGGTCAAAGGTTTTGTGATGTTGATTATGCTGGAGATCAGGATACTAGGCACTCGACTATAGGATATGTGCTCAGTCTTCGATCAAGACCTATCTCCTATTGTAGCAAGAGGCAACTATAGTATCTTTATTGAGTATCGAGGTAGAGTATAAAGCAGCGGCGATGACAGCTCAAGAGTGTACCTGGTTAGTACAACTCATGAAGGATCTTTATCGGCTAGTCAAATACTCCATACAAATACATTGTTATAATTAGTCAGCTATACACTTCATTGAGAATTCAATGTTTCACACAAGGACAAAGTACGTGGAGGTACATTATCACTTTGTTCGAAAAAAAGTTTTGCATGGAGAAATTTAGATGGAGTACATAAAGATAGAGAATCAAGTCACGGATATATTCACTAAAGGAATCAGTAGTACAAAATTTGAAGAGGTCACCAACATTCTCTCTAATTTTCTAGAAGTTTCACTAAACTTGTAGAAGTAATTAATAGTTTATCTAGAGAAAACTTTAACCATAGAAGAAGCTACTAGAAACTAATTTTCTAGACCTTCTTACATCGACTAAAGCAAGTATAAATAGGGCCACGTATCATAGTTTGTACGTGCAGGAAATTGGTAAAAAAAATAAAAGAAGGTGAGTGTGTGCAGTGAGTGGCGTGAGTAAAATTTGTGAATTATTACTGGTTGTGTCCCTAGTCTTGTGATAAAGTTCTACTTATAATAAATTAAAGTTTTTATTTTCAAGTAAGTCCTCCTAATAATTTCCTACAATATAAGCTGTAATAGTATCACGATTTTATTCTTTAATTCTTATTTTATTTAAAAAAATTAATAATCAAAAGAAATCGATTAGGCCAACAACAAATATTAACTCGCCATAAAGAAAATCTTTTGCTATTATTCAATTTGATAAAGGAATAATTTAATCAACTTTAACACATTCATATCAATTTAATCAATTAATTAGACCTAGTGTCTTAAGTTCTATTTTTTTTTTATTGAGATGAGCTTATTATTACTATTTTATTTATATCTTTATGGACAAAATTAATGTATTTATATCTTTAAATTATAAAAAAAAATTAGGTCTTAATCAAATTTAAATGTTAATAATGTCTGTAGAGAATTAAGAATTATGCATTGTCAACACTTATATTCTATTAAAGAAATATACACGTGTCTAAAATATACACATTAATATGATTATTTTTCTACATGATTAAGAAGTGAAAATAACTATAAGAATTAGACATAATCAAATTAAATAAAAAAAAATAAGATTACACATTTATTGTTTTGAATATATGTAATAAAATATATCTTATAGACATGGGTTAAATATGATCGCCCCAGAGACTTGTCACTCACAATGATTTGGGACCTGTTATTTTTTTAGTCAACTAAAAACCTCATCACGTTTGTTCCATCCAATGATTTACACCCCAACCCCACAACCCCACACAACACCCCCCCCACCGTGCTATTTTTGTCATTAGTCAACTGATCAAAGAGTTCACTTATAACAAAAAAAAGTTCAATTTAGTCCCTAAACTTTATTTAAAAGACAAAAACACCCTTGTCTCGACAACAAGATTATGGTCATTTAGCTTTTATTTATCTCTTGACTGAAGAATTGTATGGTACGTAATTTAATTACTATACGACTCCTTAACTAATTACTTCCTTTGTCCCAAATTAGTTGCCAAATTTGACAATTTCTCAAGGATTAAGAAAAGTAATTAATGTATTATATTTTTCCATTTGTACCCTCTACTTGGAATAAGAAAAGAAACATTGAAATTTTCACGTGTGTCATTACTAAGGGCATATAAGGGAAATTAAGTGACAAATGTTATAATTTAGCAACTTTTTAAGGACATCAAAAATTGGTCAAATTAAAAAAGTTTTGTGTGACGGAATGGTAGTACATTTTTTAAGATAAACAAATGAATCGCTCCATATGATATGTATTTTTAAACAAATATACATATTAAGAAAGTTTAATTAGGTAAAATGTAATTGATTAAGAAAATGTAACAACTTTCCTTATCTACTAAGTTAATTTATCAAAACTAATATTAAATTTGCTCCAATACTATAATTAATAATGGTATATATGTGATATTTAAACACGTTAGGTAATAAGTAAATCTTCATAATTTGGGGGAAAAGACTTAAAATTGTCAATCTCTTTGACAAAAAGTATTTAATTGAATAGTGAATTAATTAGAATATAAACAAATTTAAAGAAAAATATTGAATTGTTTATTCTAGTCTCTATGGGCGTGAATAAGAAGAACAAAATGTGTAGAAGAACGACATGTTGAATAAGAAGAACAAAATGTGTAGAAGAACGACATGTTTTTATATATACACACACTGAATTGATTTTACCAGTTAATTTTTGTGTTAAACTGGAAAAAGCATGTTTTTATTCAATATATATATTGATACATCAAATATATATTGGCTTGCATAATGAATAGGATAATAACATTGTTTTTAAAGAATATGTGGTAGCAGTTTTTGAATTTTGATATAGAATCTGCCTTAATTATGTGCAGCCCATGATGATGTCATGAAGAATAAGAAGAGTTTTAGCAGTGATTCTTGTCTTGGTCCTATATGTTTTGAAAAAGAAGCAGCGCAAAAATGGTATGTACTCCATTTTCCTACTGATCAAAATTATGATAAAATTTCATTTTCTATTAGTTATAGAGATAATCAATGAAATGCAGATTATATTATCATGAAAATGTAATGAAGTAGAAAAAAATAGAGATAGCTTGGTGATCTTTTCTTCCATTTAAAAAATTTATTCATGACACTGTTTAACTTGGCAGGAAATGAACCTGTAACTACAGAAGGAGGCAGGGATAGCACAGGCCAGAAGGATGATTTAGAATTACCAATTTTTGACTTCAGAACTATTGCTTCTGCTACCAACAACTTCTCTCTCAACAATAAACTTGGACAAGGAGGCTATGGACCTGTTTTTAAGGTAAAATCTCACAAAAAAAATTTAAGGAAATATTTTTAAGATAACAATTTCAACGCATAAAATTTCATTTTGGAGGGTGTATTGAACGATGGACAAGAAATCGCTGTGAAGAGGTTATCCACGCATTCAAAACAAGGACCTGATGAGTTCAAAAATGAAGTAATGCATATTGCAAAACTCCAGCATCGAAATCTTGTGAGGCTATTAGGTTGCTGCATTCAAGCAGAAGAGAAGATGTTGATCTATGAGTTTATGCCTAACAAAAGCTTGGATTTCATATTTGGTTTGCTTCTTCCCTTTAATTGAAACTCTTTAGAAAAACAATCAATCATTTTTTTCTATTGCTCCATTTGTCCTGTACTAATTCAAAAATTGGTCAGATCAAACAAGAAGCACTTTACTAGATTGGCCTCAACGGTACAATATTATTAATGGGATTGCCCGCGGACTCCTTTATCTTCATCAAGATTCAAGGCTAAGAATAGTTCATAGAGATTTAAAGGCAGGAAACATTTTATTGGATTATGAAATGAATCCTAAAATTTCAGACTTTGGCCTTGCTAGGAGTTTCGGGGGAAACGATACTAAAGCCAATACAAATAAGATTGTGGGAACATAGTAAGTACCTATATTCTAAAATTTTAAAAATGATATGGTAGGGTATATGTGTGTACATCAATTCCTAATATTCATGAAATTTTCGTGTAGTAGTTACATGTCTCCAGAGTATGCAATTGACGGACTCTACTCGTTAAAATCTGATGTGTATAGCTTTGGAGTTATTGTGCTAGAGATAGTCAGTGGAAAAAGCAACAGAGGATTCAGTCACAAAGAGCACCATCTTAACCTTCTTGGACATGTAAGTGCGTCCTAATTAACGATAATTTCTTATTTCATGACAATGAATTTAGTATCAAGAAACTAAATTTATGTCAATGATGTAGGCTTGGAGACTGCAAAATGAAGGCAGGGTTGAAGAAATGATTGATCCAGTGGTGAGAAATTCTTGCAATATAACTGAAGTGCTTCGGTCAATACATGTTGGTCTACTTTGTGTGCAACGAAATTTGGAAGATAGACCGAGCATGTCAACTGTCGTTTTAATGTTGGGCGGTGATGGTACACTGCAAGAGCCTAAGCAACCAGGATTTTTCATAGAAAGGGACTTAAGCGACATAAATTTTTCATCAAGTTCTGCTAATGGTCTCACCATCACAATAGTAAATGCACGATAAGTTTGCTTTCTCCACTCACCTCATATTTTATGAATTTCTTTTCTATATACATGTAATTAATTCTTTTGTGTCTCAAACCTATTATCCCTGTAATACTTTTCATCCCCGACCACCAGAACTTATCTCATTGGCATGTGTGTTAGATATTGAAACTGAGATGAATTGAAGTGCAAAACGTAAATTATTAAAGTCAATATTAATTTTTGTTTGTGATGGATTTTTACAAGTCCAAGAATAAAAGAAGGTACAATTAATGAAATTGATGGCCCATGATGAGAAAGCAAAAGCCAATCTCTTTTTTGGAAGTGTAAATTTGGACAAATTGATCTTGAATTAGTGGGAAGTCCTCTTGGTAACATGAATTGAGAAGAAGTCTTGAAAAGGAGTGGAGAAGTCTGTCCATCTCATTTTCTTCATGCTTCTCGAGAAAGAACGAAGAAAATAGCATCAAGAAATGGTAGAAGTCATCGACTAGAAGATTTATTCGCAAATGACTACATGTCGGTGTGGTGAAGTAAAAACTAGTTGTGAGTAATTAAATGGTAACCCAAAACTTGTAGTAAAATTGGAAGAAGCCTATTGCCATGATTAATCTTATAGCCTTGTGACAAATAACTTTCGAAATCAGGGCAATTTTGGCCTAGCTTTTAGAGGAAGTTGTGGAATATGTGCAACAAAGAAATAAGGCCTAACAAAGTGAAAGTGGAATATGGCATCAACCATTACATTTTTCCAACTTTTGCAGGACTAGTGGGCTTCCAATAAGTATAAAAGCAAGAATTCAAGATTGTGCAAAGGCCGGGTCCAACACCAATCCGATTAATGACATTTAGTTATAACATCTAGTAGTTACCTCTAGTTTCCAGCATCTAATTTTACTTTCAAAGGATCTTGTTAATATTTCTATCTTTATGTTCAAGACTTCTAACTTTGTTTCACATTTCTAGCCACAATAATCAATCAGTTTCCATTTCAATCGCTTAGTTTCCTTACTTTTAGCTGCAAATATTATTTCAACTTACAAGCTTTCCAACTAGCCTTTTAGTTCAATAATCATAAAACTTCCAACATAGTTTGGAGATTTTTTAGTTAAAAAAAAGTTGAGAAACGGTGGTGGGAGAGAGAAGAAAATTGGGTGATGATGAGTGAAAATACCCGTATTTTAACGATTTTATATAGATTTCTAGAAAATCAAGTGACATTCATGATAGCCTACAGGTGTGGAGGATTTCTCATTGTCAATGACTATAACACATCATTACACCATTATATTTATCTTTAAAGATTCTCTACATAATAGTTATATTTTAAAAAACAAACTGACATATGTCTGGCAGTTAAATCACTGATCAAAATTTCCATTTATTATAATCATTATTTATACATACACACACCAATGGAGATTACCTAGGATCTAGGGGGTGACAATGATCAACAGTTAAAATGAACAAGAACAGTAAAGATGAACAAGTAAATGTAATAAATGAATGCTTAAATTAAAGTGCAATGGAAGAAAACAAAGTAAATTATACAAAACAAATTATTCAGAAAATTAAAGATTAATCATATGCATATAAGATCAGGTGGTATTCCACTCCAACTTATTTATACATATAATTATAATTAAAATGCAGAAGTTAAAATACAGAAAGTAAGAGATAGATTTAAGAAATGCTTACTTTATTATTTGAAATTCTAATACAAATCCTTGAAGGCTTGATACAATTCGTTAATGGAAGGTTAAGGGTTATACAAAGGTAGAAGGTTATGAAGGTTGAGTGTTTACAGGCTTTGGTTATAGAGTACAAAGCTCTTAAAACTCTCTGAAATACCTAAGGTATTCTAAGAAGTATTCTATCTAACAAATGAAATGAAGAGCTTATTTATAGAACACATAATCCTAAAATTCAAATGAAGTACAAGCAAAATAAAATGAAATACTAGCACTATTCTACTTTTAACTTCATTATGGATGAAAAGTCTTCATATCGGTTAGAGGCACCGAAAGCTTGATGTGACATGGAGCAGATACTATAATTATTATTTATTTATTTTTTTTTATTATTAAGCCTAACAATATTTTAAGGCTGGGTCAGAGAGAAGATACCAAAACAGTCGTCTTCATTGTCATTGCCCAAATCTATTATGGGCTCAGAATCTCAAGGTTCTGAATCTTCTATCTGAGATGCTTTAGAGGATGAGGCTTTAGAGGCTGATTTCTTGGACTCCACAAGCTTATTCATTATTTTGAAAAATTCTTCTTCTGATGATGCTGCTACTAACTGAGGTAATGCAAAAGATTTTTAGGCCAGAAATTCAGTCTAGGCGTGTAATGCTGGATTGGGTAAGTTATACACATTATGTCTTCCATGCAGCCATTTGAGGACTGCAGATTCAATACATTTATCAAAGGCCTGAAATTTGTCCCACCATTTGATTTTAAAATAACAAACCAAGGTAATGGTAAAGTTTGGGTTATGCTAATAGCCAAAATGCCAAGTATTCATCCAAGGGAGGAAGAAATTGGCACAAAGTAGTAAGAGAGGAGGAAGTCTCTTTTCAGCTTGGTTAGGGTTATAATGCTTTTTGAATAATTCAAAGGCTTGGTTTATTTCCGGGGTTAGGATTTCTATGGTAGAACCAAAGAAATTCCACCATTGGATAAACCAACTAGGGATATTCTTAAAATGCTTTTTTGTATCGAAGAATATGAGCCAAGTATGGGATCCCTTGTTATTTTGAATCATCAGGGAGTTGAACCATGCTTGTTGGTAATCCTAATATGTAAAGGTTTTGCAAATGGTTAGTCTTGAAGAAAAGCTTAATGGGAATGCTTTAGGTTTGGATAGGTCTTGACCCCATTCTTTAAGGTGGATTATTTTGTGGATTCTAAGTTGGGAATATGCAGGTTGGTTTGAGTCTGAATGGTAATGGTGTTTGAATTCTACAGATTCTGTTATTTTGAGGATGGAAATATAATAGGATAAGGGTTTAGACATATCCCATGGTTTAAAATGCCAACCAATAGGGAAAATGCAAGAAGCTACTATTGAAGGGTTTTCATGATAAAATTCATCTTCAATAGTTAAAATATTCTGGAAATTCTTTTTTGAAAAATATTCTGAAATTTTTTTTGAAATTGCTTTATTTTGACTCAAAATAATTTGGGAATTATTTTGAGATGAAGAAGGGGTTATAAAACTTTGTTCAAATACTTTACTTTGTGTCTCTAGAGAGACAGATTTATAAAACTCTAAAATTCCTTTTAAAAGCTCTTGAGAAGGGTTTTGAGATGAAATCTCCTTCTCTTTATTCTTTAAAATAGGGTTAGAAATATTCTTACCTTCCTGAGATTGGCTTAGGGTTTGTAATGCCTTAGCTAATTCTGGAGATTGAGAAAGAGTTGTTATCCAATTTTGGACTAACTCATTATTCATTAGTTGAGTACTAGAAGAGGCACTTTCATTATCCTTTTCTTCCTGGAAAATTTGGGACCAGGTTTTAATAGGGTTTTGGGCAGAGATGCCCTGAGGGTTTTTCTATTTAGGTTCTTCCTCTTTCTTTTTTCAAGGCATCAGGATCTGTTTTAAAGGAATTCTCTGGTTAGGAAATATGGGATAGAATTTGTATCTCCCTTTATAAATTCTTTATCAAAATAAAAAATGCTTAAAATTGCTTGCCATCTTGCAAAAATCTATTTTGATGCTATATTTAGAACATCTTTTTGTAAAACTTCTTTTACAGATTTACAATCAATTCTAAGTAAAATTTTTTTAATTTAATAAATCACTCTGGAATTTTGAAATGCATTTTATAATAGATAAAATTTCTTTCTTTGTGGTGGACTAATTCTTTTCAATTTTATTCCAATGTACTGATGTTAACTGGGCAATACATTCTTTATTATTATGCAATTGTTTCAAGATGCCACCATATCCTATATCTGATGCATCTGTTTCAACAACTTTTGGTAATGCAGGATTAGCAATATGGAAACAAGGGATCTCTAAAACATGCTGTTTGATTTCTTTAACTATTCTAGTATGCTTGTTAGACCATGCAGGGTGTTTTTTCTTTAATCTATCATGCAAAGGCTTTGCTATCCTATTAATATTAGGACAGAAATCAAGAACATAATTCAGGCTTCCTAAGAATCTCGGAAGTTGTTGTTTTTCTAGAATTATGCCTGGAAATTTATTTGCAAATTCTAAAGATCTTTCTATAGGAGTGACAGTTACCTGGGTAATGTAAGGACCAAGAAACCTAATTCTGGTTTTGAACGAGGACATTTTGCCTTTAGAATCATCATTAAATTTGTCATCAGAGCCAAATTCATCATTAGATTCATAAATTGATGTTTCATATTTAATGTCTTTATCATCATCTTCGACTTCATCAATTAAATCCTCGAACTCTTCTACTACTTCAGCATTAACGTTAGGTTCTTCACTAACCACATTAGCTTCAACAATTTGTAGATGTGTTTCTTCATTGGGATCAGCTTCGGCTTGAAAAGGTGGTATAATTTCTTTCGATGTTGATGGTTTGAGCAGGTCAATATCAAAACGAGCAATGACTTTACAAACAGTTACCTAGTTTGTCGTGTAACGTCCATAATTAATTAACAATTAATTATGAAATTAAGTATGATTAATCATTTCATTAAATATTGGCATCATTAGTATGTTTGATTTTGTTAATTGAGGTTGATTCATTGGTGATTATGAGTAGGAGGGGTGTAATTGAAAGAAATAATAGTTGGAGGTGGTTAATTGGTTATATGCAATATTTGATTGTTTGAGGAGTTATCTCTTGATAGTTCATTTCTATTAATTGTGTATTGTTAAGTATAATTGTGTGAAATAGAATTGATGGGAGTTAGATTAATTGAAGGACTAGATTGTAAGAAAAGTTGAGGAGCTATTTGTAAAAGAAGTATGGGAGTTGGACTAGATAGTTAATA
>CANYLF010001426.1:0-10053 GCA_948193215.1 Bocquillonia castaneifolia
TTTAGTTCTTTTTAACATAAACCAGGAATTGCTTAACTAAATTTATAATCCAACCTAAAGCATCTCAAGATTTATGAAAATACTTCATTTTATTACTATATTTAATTTTGTAGTAACAAATTTTGACAAATTCACTTATATCTGACTATTAAGTAGTGCACATATGACTTACTCAGTAGCCCTTTTTTTTCTTGTGAACTGCACTACACTAATATTGGGCATAAAATTGAATCAATATTCTGTATTGTGGCTCATTTAATTTTAATGGTCTGTGCATATGATTTAATTTTTTTAGGACCGTGTGTATAATTTAATTTAGGCATATTTTAATTTTAATTCAATTTATTTATTTTGAATGATATTTATTAAAAATAAATATATAATTTTTAATTTATATGCATTTAGGTCACATATATTTGTCCGCTAATTATTAGTAATTAATTTAGATAATTTATATTAATTATACTTAATTTTTCACTTCAATTAATTGAAATAATATAGTCCCCAAATTGATCTCTGTTGTGGAAATTTTTTGATTGTGAATTATTAAGATGGTAGTATGTATTTATATTCATGAGAATAATATGTCAGTCCCAATGAAGACTATTAACTAGCAAAAATTTACACATACATGTGATAATGAGTGAGTGATTATTAAGTGTCTAATATGAGCATTTAGTTAGCCCAATGGAAGGCTAAATGTTTTATGTGATTGTATCATTTTTACTCGATTACTACACCAATAAAGTCTATTATGAGTCAACTTCTCTATCCAAAGATTAGTTTTGATGTCAAATTGGTTATCTTGAGGTGGGTTGTTTTGTTATTGATGTAATTAATAATTATTTTGGTTATGGTTTTATGTATGTGTGAGCTGATTATATGTTTTATATATTGTTCTTTGTACAGTTGATATTATTAATGCTTCTTCTGTTACTACCACAATTAATAGCATTCTGGTGCTTAGTGGTAGTAATTTTAAAACTTGAAAAAATAAGGTAACTATGGTCTTGGGATGCATGGATTTAGACCTTGCTTTGAGAGAGCCACGTCCTGCACCTCTTACAGATCAAAGTTCTTCCGAGGATCGGAAGAGTTTTAAGAGGTGTGACCGATGTAATTGCATGGATCTTATGATAATGAAAAATTCTATCCAAGAGACATTTCTAGAAACTATGTCTGAGGAAGCTAATGCCAAAAGCTTCCTAAGATACCCTTAAAGAGCACTTTGCTAAAAGTGATAAGGCGGAAACAAATGCATCTTTAAGAAAACCTATCTCTATGAGGTATAAGGGGAATGAAAGCATAAGGGAGTGCATTTTGTAAATGTCTCATATTGCTAGAAAATTAAAGTCATTAATTAAAGATAGAGCTTTTAAAAGATTTGCTCATTCATTTAGTGTTTATATCATTTCCTCCTCAATTTGGACAGTTTGAAGTGAGCTGCAATTGTCAAAAGGACAAATGAACATTTAATGAGCTTATCTCTCACTTGGTGTAAGAGGAAGATAGGATGAAACAACACAAGATTGAGAGTGCTCATTTGGCATCAACCTCTGGTAAGAAGAGGAAAGGTATAGATATTATGGTGTCATAAGCATAAAAAGAAGTATAAGGATATGTCCAAGGGACGCACAAAAAAGAAATGCTTCTTTTATAAGGACCCTTGTCATATGAAGAAAGACTGAACTAAGTATCATGCTTGGCGTGTGAAGAAAGGTATGTTTTTTGCTCTTGTTTGTATTGAAGTTAATATGGTTTCAGTTCCAAGGTATACTTGGTGGTTGGTTTCTGGTGCAACAAGTCACATAAGTATATCTATGCAGGGTTGCCTGAACTACCGAAGACCCAATGATAATGAGAAATTCATACACATCGGAGCTGGAAAGCCGGTGGAAGTTCAAGGCGTTGGAGCTTTTAAGTTATTATAAAGTAGTGGTTTTTATTTAGAATCAAATAACATATTCATTATACTGTCTTTTAGATGAAATTTAGTTTTAGTTTCTGTATTAGACAAATAAAGATTTATTAGTTCATTTGGACACAGAAAATGTAATGTTTATTTTAATTAGAGAAAAGTAAAAAAAAAGTACCCTGTGGTTTTACCGATTTACATTTAGAGGTACGTGGTTTTTTTTTGTGACAGATAGAGATACGTGCCTTACTTTTGTTAACATATAAGGGTACCTGACCATAATGCCATTAAAAAAATGTCAAGTGGAAAAATACGTAAAGTATCAATTGGTGAAACCACAGACCTTAAAGTGTCAATCGGTGAAACCACAAGCCACTTTTTTGTTTGTCACTTAATTAAAGTTTAATTCACCTCATCGCCACGCGGAATTTTTTAACGACGTTATGGTCAGGCTCCCTTATATGTTAAAGGAGTAAAGCACGTACCTCTATCTGTCATAAAAAAAACCACATACCTTTAAATGTAAATTGGTGAAACCATAGACTACCTTTTGTACTTTCCTCTTTTAATTATGTGCTTGTTGGAACTAGTACTTTATTTTATTATGATAATATTTATTTACTTGATACGATATCTTCATATGATAAGTCCCATAACGTTGAAACCAA
Source organism: Bocquillonia castaneifolia (assembly GCA_948193215.1). NCBI lineage: Eukaryota > Viridiplantae > Streptophyta > Magnoliopsida > Malpighiales > Euphorbiaceae > Bocquillonia > Bocquillonia castaneifolia. The sequence goes on from CANYLF010001426.1 coordinate 2,584, forward strand.
AGGCATTAAATGCAAGTTCTCGAAAGAGAATTCTTTTTCTTTATATCATAAGTGTTTAGGTCATATACAATGCATATTTACAGAACGCATGATGTTTAGTCATTTCTCACTTTTATTGTACATGCATAAATGGGGTGTTCTTCCTTGCAAATGCATATGCCATGCTAGGTATCAATTATATTTACAGATGCATGAATGGGTGCCTACATGATGCAAAAGAATTCAAAGTGCATGCAAAATGCTTGCATTTTCCATGAAATGTTGGTTGATATGCAGTGCTAGGTGTCTTCATCTTATTTCTTGCATGTTCATAAGTTGTAGTAGACTGCATTCTGTTGTTTCCACCACAAGATGCTTGAACAACCGATTGTTTAACAATTTCAATGATCAAGAGGGTACGGCTTGATGACTATTCCTGATATCCCTGTGTTGAAATATTTGTCTTCATCAGGGCTAGAGGTCTCAACCTGAATTCTCGTTCTTCTGAAGGAATTAAGGATTTGGTTCTTATCTACCCAGATCGCTTCTCATGCTTCTATATATCTAGAAATGGTCATTTACATATGAGATGGTGAGTCCTATCCACCAACTGAAGAACATGTTCTGGTGTAACTTTGTCATGATCATCGAGGTATTCAATGGCATGAACTAAGAAACATGAAATTTACTCCCTGCTTGGGTAATTTACTAACATCGTAAGGAAGTGTCATAGCACTTGATCCTGTCTGAAATTATGGTTCTCTTTTTTACAGTAAGTCCATTATGTTGTCCTGGTGAAGTTCCATCAGTTTCTGTTTGTATAATCAGTTGTCCTTAATTAACTATTATAACATTGTCCAAGCTTCTTGTATCCTCAAATATATTGAAGAGGTGTGGATCAAATCTCGACTATTCTGGTTGAAGTTCTGATTGGCTAAGTTCTCTATGGTGCATATTCAAAAAGAGTTCCGTGCCTTTCCCATGTGACCATGTCTCATCATTTTTTTATGCCTTAAGTTTTGCCTAGAGCTCCTCTTTACGAGGTTTTCACCCTAGCAGGCTATCCTAACTTTTGCTTAAGCCGCCTAGAATGGATTTTCAACTTATCGGGCTTTTATCTCTTTTTTCAATGCCTAACTTTTGAATGAATTGTCCCCGAATGGATTTTACAACTCATCTTTTTACAGATATGATTATAGGGAAAAACTATCCTTGACCATGTCCCCAGCTGACTTCAATGAGCTACACACCAAGTTATTTAAAAGCTTATGACTTGAATCTTGCTATCCACTACCCAGTCCTTGACAAATAATCTTTCATCACGTGGAAATAAGCGATGAGGTAAGCTTCTGAACTATCTTTGGACATTTTAGATCAATAAAAATGCATGAAAAATGACTTTAAATGTTCATTTGGTGATCGTATTAGGTTAAAAGATGCTAGAAACCTATATTGTGTTGTTGCGATGCTTGTTTGCTATAACTCGTGGATGTAATTGATTTAATAAATGATTTGGTAATGTAAAATGAATCTTACTTGTTAATAGAAACTCACTTCTTGCATGTTTTTTTTATGCAAAATGTAGGAAAGTCATGCTTGTTATATATCTTGTTTAATAGTGGAAATAAATATTGTGGATATAATCCTATAAGTGGCATGTAAATAATCACGCCCTAAGAATGTGAAAGTCCGATCCTGAAATTCTCTAAGGTCAAGGCATCTTTCGCATTCTTAGGAGAATCGAGATGCACACCAATAAGATGTTCCTGATGCCGGTTTGGGTGGTGACTTTCACAATAGATCCTACCACGTAAAATGTGTAGTGTCGCAGTCGCTAATCGCTAATCGCACTGGAACTCTGAGGAAACCCCTCTTTGTTCACAACAACATTCTACTTACCACTAAAATCAATATATATTGAAAAATTAAAGATTGATTTCAGTCTCATAATAATTAATTACAATAGAAGTAGAAAGCATACAAAACTAAATATGACAACAACTCCAATACAACAATAAAAACCATATAAGTCCAATAAAAATGTCCTCCGACAACGTCACACTCTTTAACTAAAATATGAATTTTGAGTCTCATTAAATGGTTCACTTAAATCTATTTCCATATTGCCCTTGTTATTTTGTCATACAATTTTAATAATGAGACATGTTATAAAACTTTTTGCCATCATTATATATTATAAATAAGCGTTAGACATATATATATATATACACACACACACACAAAATAATGAAGTTTTTACCTCTGGGTTATTAAAGTTTTTTCTTCTTCCATTACCACGTTCTCCATGTTGTCCAAGCGAACCACAACCTGCACCACCTCTTCAAGAATGCATTTGTCGATTTGCTTCATGATTTGATCTATACAGGTTTGTTGACCTATTTGGGCACTTAACACTTATTTTGATGTTGATTATTATCCTAAGTCAATGTATTTAACACTTGATTTGTTTAAGGCTGATTTCAGCTTAAAAAATGAGTTTCAGATTCACAATGATCGTTGTGGAATCAATAATGATCGTTGTGAAATCAACAATGATCATTATTAAATCAACAATGATCGTTGTTAAATCAACAATGATCGTTGTTGATCAGAGATTGGTTTTTCAAAAGAAGTAGAAAGACACACGAACAAAGAGCATCCACAGCGAACGACATAACGAGCTCATTGTAAAATCAACAACGATCATTATGCTTTATTAGAAGCATTAAAAGCATAATTTTAAAAGAAGAAAAAGTGGGCAAACGGCTATATTTTCATCTCCAGCCTTCCCAATGGTCATAAAACCCTAAGAGGGTATAAAAGCTCAAGTCTAACTCATTTCTAAGGTAATCAACAACTCTCTAATCATCAATTGTTGTAAATTACTCGGATTGAGTTAGAAACCCTAATTTTTCATTATCATCTATTTTTGTTGATTGTAAGAGCCTTGTGTGCTCATTTGATTTCCTTATAAAGCTAGCTCTTGGGGTGTGAGGTTTAGGAATCAATTTGTGAAAGGTTTAAGTGTTAGCCTCAAGTAAAACACTTTGGGACAAGGGTTACTAAAGAGAGAAACACTTGGGTAGGTTTTGTGGATTAAGCCTTAGGAAAAATCACATTGCAAAGGTTTGGTGTGATCCTTGTAAACATTAGGTTTTGAGTGAGCTTATGATAAAAACTCCTTGTAAAGGTTTGAGTGTGAGCCAAAGGAAAACACTTGGGTTTTGATCTTGAACCCGGTAAAAGGATCAAAGATAGTGGAATACCCAATTGGAGATTGGTGAGTGGATGTAGGACTTGTTGTGTCCGAACCACTATAACTCTTTGTGTTGTGGGCGTGTAATTGGCTTAAGCTTAACCCTTCTCTTAAAGTTTTTAATTTTTAATTACCAAGCAATTCACCCCCCCCCCCTCTTGGTGCCTAGGGATTACAATTGGTATCAGAGCCTAGAGCTTGAAGTTTTCATCCTTAAGTGGTCAAGCTAGATTCTGATGGCACAATAGGTAAGCATAAGTGGTTTAAAACCATTCTTTGATGGTACCGATTATTCACTATGGAAGCACAAGATGGAATTCTACCTTGATAGTCACACCATTGATCTTTGAGATGTTGTTCTTGATGGTTGGAGTTACCCAATAAAGAAGGAAGTAGATAAAGAGGTTCTCATTCCAAGAAAGGAATGGACTAAAGAGCAAAGAGGGGCCAATTCCAAGAATAGAAAGGCCGTATCCGTTCTTCTAAACTCTCTTGCAAGAGAGGAATGTTGTAGAGTTCAAAGATGTGATAGTGCAAAAGATGTATGGGAAACTCTACAAAATTATCATGAAGGCACAACATAAGTGAGACAACAAAAATGTCAAATGCTCATCTATGAGTATGAGACATTCATGTACAAGCCTCATGAAAGGGTGATGAATATGATGAATAGAATCGTGGATATCATCACCAACCTCAAGAAGCTTGGAAAAATCTATTCCAAAGCCGACATCAATCATAAAATTCTTAGAGCTCTGCCTACGAAGATTTGGGAATCAAAATTGACATCTATCAAGGAAGCCAAGGATCTCTCAATATTGGCACATGATGAACTCATAGGGAAGCTTCTAACCTATGAGATGGAAAATGATGAAGATGAGAATTTAAACAAGACTAAGTCATTGGCCTTCAAAGCTCAAAAAGAAGAGAAGCTTCATCATCATAATAAAAGGAGCCATCATCATCATCATAGGCATCAAGATGAGTCAAGCGAAAGTAAGAGCCAACAAGATGAAAGTGATGAAGAGATGTTGGCCAAAGAGTATGGCATCTTGATGAAGAAAATGGGCTACCTTATGAAGAAAGGAGGCAAAGATAACTTCAAGAGATACTTAAAAGAGAAAAACAAGCTTGTATGCTTTGAATGTGGGAGAAGTGGTCATGTGAAGAGTGAGTGCTTCAAACTCAAAAATGAGCAATGGGATAGGCACAAGGGCTATAGGGCTGAATGATATGGAATGGAAACTGACTTCGACTTAAGCAAGCAAAGTGAAAGAGCCAACCTTTGCTTCATGGCCTTTGAGGACTCTTCATATGAGGTAATGTATCAATCTTCCCACTATAGTGATAATGATAATGATGATGATGAATGTGAAAAGCTTAAAATGATTGAGGCTTTAAATGAAAAGTGAACTTTGTTTTTGTCAAAAATGAAGATTTATAAAGATAAGTGTACTAATCATGAAAAGGAATTGGAGGATCTCAAATTGATTGTAAACTCTCTTAAGTCCTCTAACGATGAACTTAAGAAAAGCTTATAAGACAATTTGATTACTCAATCTTTAATAGGGACTCTTGAAAAGGAGAATGAAAAATTGAAGAAAGAGCTAGAAAGTGTGAACAACACTATCTCCAAATTTCATAAAGGGAAGGGAGATTTGGACAACCTTTTAATGTCTCAAAGATCAACTTCTACAAAGTATGGACTTGGTTATGAAGGAGCATCAACTTCATCAACCAAACCAATTGCATTTGTGAAATCCTCTAATGTGCAAACCTCTTCATTGGATGCCCCTATGGATGAACCTAAAGCTTCAAAGGTATCAACTAAAGGGAAGCTTAATCACATTCTTCATAATTAGCCTAAGAAGCTTGAGAAGAGTAAACCAAAGGCAAAGGTAAATCCTAAGCCTAAGGGGAACTTAAAGGGCCCCAAACCTAAAGGGAACCTAAAGGGGTCAAAGGTTAAGATTACATCAAAGCCTAAGGCACACTCTCATGGCTCATTCAAAGGCAAGCCAAAGTTTCATACCAATAGGTTTGCTAGAGCTCAATGCTTCTATTATATGGAACATGGCCACATTAATATTCATTGCCATATGAGGAAGGTCCAATTGAAGTTAATTCCAATGGACCAACTCAAAACTAACCCTTAAGGACCCAAGTATCTTTGGGTACCCAAATCTTTATTATCTTTCTATTGATAGGTGTGCTTGAAATCCACAAGGCCAAATAACAAATTACATATCCATGGCGGATTCTCAAAGCAGATTTGAAGGAAGAAGCAACAAGAAAAATTTTAAGGGCGAGCTTGGGGCATTTAAAGAATTGCTAAGCCCGATAAGGAAAGTAAAACAATTATCATACACCATCTTCAAGGAATCACAATTGGTAATTCAAACCAACTTATTTTCAATTTTAATTAGTATCAATTGTGTGTGGTTTGATGGTTGTGCTTGCGTATGTATGATAATGTATGACTTTCATGTCTTTTTGAATATAATTGAAATGCTTTAGTGAATATTGCATAATAATTGCTTTATTCTTGAATTTCAATTATTCATATATATATATATATATATATATTCATACACATGATATGAACATCCATGCCCTAAAGTGCATATTTTTCATGTTTCAAAACTCCTTTGCCTCTTAAGTCATATTTTGCAAATTTTAAAAAAAAATTTGGACCATAAAATGCATTAAAATCTTTAAATGTTTGAAAAAATGCATTTTCCTGATTCATTGTGTCCATTTTATCGTTTCATTTTTAAATGACATTGCATTTTTAGAGCTTTTTATGCATTGTTTAAACCTCTTTGGGCACTTATTGGATGTTTATACTTGAGTGTGATAAATTTTATATCCATCTCTTCCTTTTTTATGTTGACAAAGGGGGAGAAATATTATGTCAATTCTTATTGTGGTTTACTTTTATGGATGTTGTAGTTTGCTTTTATGGATGTATGTTTTCTTATTCATCTATATATACATCCCTTAGCTTGTTCGTTTGGCTATACTTATTTTCAAAACAGGTTTTGTATTCTTTGTTTTATAAACAAAACCTTGCAAATTTTTTTTAGAAAATTTATATACTTTGATTAAGGGGCAGTTTGAGCATTTTGCCTCAAATTCTTACCAAAATTGACTTAGAATTTGTCAACATCAAAAAGGGGGAGATTGTTGACCTATTTGGGCTCTTAACACTTGTTTTGATGTTGATTATTCTCCTAAGTCAATGTATTTAACATTTGATTTATTTAAGGTTGATTTCAGCTTTAAAAATGAGTTTCAGATTCACAATGATCATTGTGGAGTCAATAATGATCATTGTGGAATCAACACTGATCGTTGTAGAATCAACAATGATCGTTATTAAATCAACAATGATCGTTGTGAATCAACAATGATCGTTGTTAAATCAACAATGATCGTTGTTGATTAGAGACTGGTTTTTCAAAAGAAATAGAAAGGCACATGAATGAAGAGCATCCACAACGAACGGCACAACGAGTTCGTTGTAAAATTAACAACGATCATTGTGAATTCAACAACGATCGTTGTGCTTTATTAGAAGCATTAAAAGCACGATTGTAAAAGAAGAAAAAGTGGGCAAACGACTATATTTTCATCTCCAGCCTTCCCAATGGTCATAAAACCCTAAGAGGGTATAAAAGCTCAGGTCTAACTCATTTCTAAGGTAATCAACAACTCTCTAATCATTAATTATTGTAAATTACTTGAATTGAGTTAGAAACCCTAATTTTTCATTATCATCTATTTTTATTGATTATAAGTGAAACGACCCGAAACTAATACAATATAATAAGGATTAATATATATAATAATAGTAATTAATCTTGATTTAAAATTCAAGCAAAATTCCCTTCGAAAATAAATTTTCCTTTGAAAATGGGGTAACAATGATCGTTGTTGATTGAGCAACGATCGTTGTCAAATGTACAATGATCGTTGTGAATGAACAGTGAACGTTGTGAATTTCACGGAAATGGTCGAAAATTCCAGTAAGGTACACGAGGTCGTGGGAAAATAACAACGAGCTCGTTGCTAAATAGCAACGATCGTTGTGAAATAGTGCAACGATCGTTGTGAACCAAAAATCACCCAAACGATATTTTTGAATAGAAATCACAGTTTAAAAATAGTATTTTTGACTTTCCTCTGTAAAAACAGACTCGAATATCCTCAAAACATCATAAACATAGAACGAA
>CANYLF010001809.1:0-12999 GCA_948193215.1 Bocquillonia castaneifolia
AAAAATTTGATACTTGTACAAAAAATACAATAAAATAAAAATAATCAAGATACTAAATTTCTTTGATTAAGGATAATTAATTAAATATTGAATTTTCTTATCATAATTTTACTATATTTTATAAATATAAGAATAGCACGATAAAAGGTAATTAATTCCTCTGGATAAAGGGATTAGAATTAGAGACTGTTTGGTTTGAACTCGGGAGTCGGAATCGGATTCGGGATCGGAATAGAAAGGAATGGGAAAGGGAACGGAAACTTTGATAAGTTGCTTGGTTAACTAAAGAGTAGGAAAGTGATTGAGAATTTAATAATAATATTTTTAATTATTTATAATATTAAAATATTTTAATTTTTATTATTTTTATCATTTTATATATTTCATTTGTGAAATATAAATATTAGATGTAAATTTTCATTAATTTAAGCAATTAATAATGGTTTAGCTTGATTAACATGGGAATGAAAAATCCATTCCCTAAGGGGTAGGGGGAATGGGTGATTCCCATTGAGGGGGTTATCCCATTCCCATTCCCCCATCAATTTACCTCAACCAAACATCAAGAATGTGAATCATCCATTCTCATTCTGATTCCCTCTCATTTTTAAGCATACCAAACGATCCCTTAATCTGATTTTTTCTTTACCAAGCAACTTATCTCCAAAGAAAAAGTAAATAACATACCCACTTATAAATTTCCACTATTAGACACGTGTGTTGAAAATAAAAATTCACTTCAAGAAACCAAGTAGAAAATGAAATTTTCATGTTGAAAATTAGGCGAACTACATGGACTTTATCTCATAGAACGGGTACGTAGACACTTAGGAATCAAGTTCCTAAGCTCAAGTCCGATCTTTAAAATAATTTTCATTTCAATTTTAAAAATTCTAATCTACGTGAACTACATGGACTTTGATCCCGTCAAACAAGTATGTAGGCATTTAGAAATCAAGTTTTTAAGTTCAAGTCCAATCCTTTTATTTTTTTATCGTAATTATAGGTCATCAAAAAAACTTGTTATAGTAATTAAAATATTATAAAAAAAATTTTCTAAAGAAAATGGCACTTAAGTGAACCTGTTTGTGACCCCACCATTTACCTAGGAGTTTATATAATATGGTCATTACAATAAATTCAGTAATTCAAATTTCAGAATATATTTAATTTAGAATGAAATATAATTAATTATTAATCATTTGGATTAATTCTCAAATGAATAATTACAAACGTATCATACTTAATAAAACATCTTGATAAGGTAATAAAATTATAATTCCGGATTCAAATTACAAGCATGATAATTACGTAATAAATCATATTCAAACATAACTCAAAGTACCAATCTTGGGCGTTATAAGGTTGCTAATACCTTCCCTATACGTAACCGACCTTCGAACTCATTTTAATCGCAGACAAGTTTATAGTGTTCCTATCCCACTCAATTGGATTGGTGTCGACTCCTAATTTTCGATTAAGAAATTAATTAACGATAACAACAATACGATAAAAAAATCCCGAATTAACACTATTAATGGAACGAAAAGGATCCCAATATAAAACACTAAAGAAGTCTAGTTCTCTTTCCCCCCATCGAGGGCTCGGCAGCGACAACCTCAAAACACAAGTTTCCTCAAAATCAATAAGAGTTTAAGAAAAAGAAAATATTTAACTTAAGCTAATAAAATTTAAATTTAAATTCTTGACCCATTTCCTACAAGCAAACTTTCCATCTCCATTCCACCACTTTCCTTTCTCACTCCCACCTTCTATTTCCTTTCTCTTTCCCTAATTCAGCCCAAGATAACAGTTATAATGGTTTTCCATTTACCAAAAGTCCATACTTTTAGAAAATTACTAGGTCAGTCCTTTATTTTTTTAAAAGTTATACTTTTAATCCAAAAGTAACTTTTACAAAACTATACTTGGTCCTGATAAAATAATAAATTTTATTGACTCCTTATGGTTTGTAAAATTACATTCAAATCCAAAATAAGGTTTATGATAGGTAATAGATTAGAAAACATTAAGACTTAATTAATTTATATAACAATTATGTGGTGAAATTTTAAAATAGTGATTCTTCAGATTATAGTCATAATTTTAAGAGCATCATCGTACCTTAATAAATTTTATAATTGATATAATATTATATTTTCTTTAAAAAATAATAATTAAATAACTGTTAAATCGTATTGTTTTATTTCTCAAATAATTCTGATCGAAAATAATAACCAAATAAAATATGGGATACTACCTACTTTTCCCCTTACAAGAATTTCATCCTCCAAGTTCCAAAATAAAATAGAAATTTAAGCCTTTATATTCTTCCGGGGAAGATTTATCTAACTAAAGTTAGAAACCTTTATACTCACCTAATTAATTAACAAACAAGTAAAATTTATAAATTTTAAATACTAGTGTTTAGAATCTCATTGGAATCATATCAAATTGTATAATCTTCAAAATCCTTTCTTTATATTTTTTAGTATGAGAACCAGATATCATCTTGTATGGTGATGATAACCCACATCATCAAAGGTCTGCAGCATAACTGACTAACCAAATGCATAATGCAGGCTTTACACAAGACAGTTAACATGGATGCAACAATGTAAATGTAAACTTCCTTATTACATACTCTGCGCACAAATATCAGGTTTTCATACTTAAAACCATTAAAATCATTTCAATACTTTCTAAATTTTTAGAACCACTTTATAAAACAATGTCCATTCAAGTACTAGACTTGTAGTCAAATCTGTTAAGGTAGAAGCCATTGAATCATCAATACTTTCTATGCAAACATATAGTTAGTTCATATCCTCTTAGAATCTTCACCCACATCCACTGACGTCAATGAGTTAACTTATCATTGAACTAACACATTGCGTTTGTAGATCATGTAAGCTATTATAAAAAGTCCAAATAGTTGTGAGACACTGTCACAACTAAAGACTAATCGATAAAGTTAAACGTAGAATTTCAAATCAAATGAAAACCTAACAAGATGAGAAGGAATCCTAACTCCACAGTTACCATAAATCTAACTATTTTAGTCTGAGGAAAATAACCTAAAGCTCTGATACCAACTTTGTCATGACCCAAACCCGGGTCAAACTGGCACTTGAGAATGGGTAGGCTTAAAGCCACCAAAACTCATAACAAGCCTAACTCGAATACCATCTGTTATAGAATCTTGCTAGACTCCAATATTCATACATAATTAAAATCGATTAGAAATCAACATCAAATGATTTATTTAATTCTCCAAAAATTAATTATAATTACACTATAATACATTTAATATTTTTAATATAATTACACTATAATACATTTAATATTTTTAACTTCTACAACTGCGGCGTAACTAAAATTTACTCTATTTATAATATATGGTCTGAAACAGTAAACCTTGTAGAAGAATAACGTGCAAGGCTAACCATCAAAAAAATTGGCCGACTTTGCAGAGTAACCTACAAAAAAAATTGAGGGGAGTCAGATCTCACTAAGTGAATTAATATCATATCTATATTGTACTACCTAAATACACAGAATCAAACAATATACATAAATATATATAATATATCTATATGCACGCACTCCACTTATAAGGCTATTCAATCTAACAAGAATTTCAACTAAACAGACAAACAAAGATGGAGGACCGCAATAGAACACTTAATGACTTCTAATTACTATAGCCTCTTCTAGCTCTCTTGTTCCAATTGTTTCACTTAATCTAACGGAAATATTTCTAGCGACCGAGACACCCCTCATTGATCTACCCCACAAATATTATTATTTATCTCTAGCAGCCGAGACACCCCATACCGATCCACCCTTGAGTTATTACAACTTATCTCTTGCGATCGAGACACCCCTCACCGATCGACCCTAGAGTTATTACAATCTACCCTTGGCGATCGAGACAACCCTTACTGATCCACCCCAAAGACATTCGATCCACATAAAAATGTAAGGGTTGGTGACCGAGAAACCCCTCATTGATCCACTCCAACCATAATTCCAACTTAAATCTAATTATCACCCGACCTCTATGTGCACACAGTCTGATGACACTTATGACTAATCCATCAAACGTTCACTTTCACATTCACGTTCACAATCACAATAACAATCACATCATAAGTATAAACATATCCACGCCAATCACATTCATCATATCATAGATTTTCACTCAATATGTATACATATAATAGTATAACTAATATTTATGTAAATAATATTTAAATGCAATCACATAAAGGGAACATACAATTCCAATACAAATAATGCAAATATAGTGGCATGCAATTAACTAAGCATAAAATAAATATAATATTAACTCATAATGTTTGAATCATTGTCCACTGTTCCAACTTGCATTTCCTTAAGCCAATTGACATAACCAAACTAGATAAGAATAAATATTATACTAGAAAATGCATAAAAATAGATTCTAAAAGTCCTAACTCTAGATTTATCTATTGCCACCATTTATGAGAGTTCTATCCAAATTTCGGTAGAACCTCCCTTAAAAATATGACATTCCCACCCAATAAAGGTTCCATTTCCTGCTAAAAACATTTCTATAATATCACAATTTAAGTTTGCTCACCCTTCATCACCGATCACAACACCAACTCAACACAATGTTTAATAACTGCTTACATAAATTAATTTAGAAGCCAAATAATACACATCATGTACCTATTAGTAATTTAATAGTAAAATTCTACTTGTCGTAACATACTCAAACTTTCTAGAATTAAAGTCCATTTATTTATTAATCAACATATCTATTGAAAATGAGCTTAAGATTTTCAGTTTAGAGGTCCCGAACTTTAAAAATACATTAATTGTCTTATTGTTTTACTACACCGAACAACAAGTATAAAATATTTTATGAGTCTGAATCTGACCGTTACATTGTTCTACAATTTATTTGATTAATGATAAACTTGGAAAGGATCAATATATTAAATTTTCAACCATTTTGGTTATTTGAAACTTCAGGTATAATTTTATGAATTTAAGCCAGTTTACTGACTTCCTAATTAACAAAACAAAAGATGCTTAACAAACTATGTAGATGAAAATTTCAGTAATTCACTTCAATATTCATATAACCAAAGTTACCACATTTTAGCTTCTAATTATCTATGATTTTAACCTTTTATAAAAACTACTAAATTTCTATTAAACTTCCAAACACAAAAATATTAGTTCTAGTATATTAATTACATAAAGAGTTAACCAGTTGTATATAATTAATCCAATTCAATAACTAGAATTAATGAAAAGGTATAGAACTTTTACAAAGGGATTTAATCATTTAAAAAAAAAAACATTAACGTGCTTGAATCAATATCAGGACAAATCTTTCTTATTCAATCTCACTATAGCTCATCGGAATCCAGACGCCGGAATTTGGTCGTCGAAATCAGTCGACCTTAACGGAGAATTCAATTCGAGATATACACATGAAGCCCATGATCTAAGAGTCAATTCGTACAACTTGCTCCTCCTAACGACCGCCATAGTCGATGAAAACAGTGGAAAAGTGATTAGATAGTGTCCACTTCGAACAATAGCCTACGGTTACTCATTTCTTCCCAAATTTCATCTACAGCCTCCTTTTGACGTTGTCAGTCTATCCTTACCAACTCCATCGCCTGACATCCTCTGAAATGCTAAGGGGAAAATCATAAATAGTGGCTGCCTATATAACATAATAAATTGAAGACCGAAATCAAAGAAAATAATACTGCCAGCGTGTTCAAAAAGTTGAAAAACTATAAATTTGACTATTTGATTATGATAAATGGTGAAGAAATGATTAAACGGGTGAAGAAAGAAATTGAAAGGAAAAAAAAGTTGAAGAATGAGGAGAAGAAGACGATGATAGCCTAGGAGAGGAAAACGAGCTGATTTCTTTTTTTTTTTTTTTTTGTGTAATATATTTGTTTTAGTCCTTAGAAGAATAGAAGGTTCTAGGTCTCATTTTCCCTCCATTTCTCTCTATTATTAATAGTTGGTTCTAGAATTTTACATTAACCAACAAATTTATTAATAATAAAAATATTTTTACTTTTATTTACTTTATATAAGACAACTAATTATAAAACCAAAATCATAAGGTAGATTTCTTCATTAATTATTAAGATATTATAGTCATTTTTGGATTCGAAAAGATTTTAACATAATTCAAATTAAGTTGCATCATTCCTTTTATATTTTATAATGAGATTTATTTCTATATTATTTCTCTGTCATTTTCAATCTTTCTTTATTTTGCTTTTCCTTCCTTTTTCCATCCAACTTTAACACATATATAAACAAGCCATAATTTCTATGGTGAAACACACAACTTGAGCAAGACATTTATTCTTTAATAGCTTCATTTATGAAGAACTCAAGAGGGCTAAAGTTTTTTATGATTCTAATCCTTTGCTTCTTACTACAATCTTCTAAACCTGGTAAAGTCTCTTTTTTTTTTTTAATTTTTCTTGCTGTATTAATATCTTGTTAGACTAATTAATAACTCTAGCCATATTTTTTGTATGTTCGCAGTTGCATTGAGGTTTTCAAGGGATATGGTTACGAAACAAGTAGTAATAACTTCGAATCCTCCTAACTGCAATGGCAAATGCAAGCGTTGCACTCCATGTGTATTGATTGAAGTTTTGGTGCCGCCTTCATCGAGAGTTTCAATCTCTCAGTCACCACCTACACCATTTCATGTTATGGACGACCCTACTATATGGAAATGTACCTGCGGAGGGAAAATTTACGACCCTAATGGTTGATAACTCACGACGTGCATTGGGAAAAACAATGTTAAAAGCATCTTAGTATCTTACAGGACACTGTCCTAAGAGTTAGGTATCCAATAAAAGTTAATGTAACTTAGCTGAGCGCTTTTCAATTTAGTAATACACATATTATTGTTACATGGCTTTTGTTCTTAGTCAGTACTATAAACAAATTAATAGCATATATAAGGGCAAAGTAACAAAGATTATAAATTTTAATCAAGTTGTCTGTAGGCAAGGAGGAGTTTCCTCAGAGTACCAATGTGACTGACAACTGAGGCGCTGTGCCTTTAAGGCGATAGGAACTTGTACTTGGAGTTGCTAACCGAACCGATATCAAAAATGTCTTACACGATGTGCGTCTTGATTCCTTTAAGATTGCCGAGACGCTTTGACCTCAGGCATTCTGGGATCGAACTACTGCATTCTTAAAGTGTGATTCATTTGCCACTTATAGGATTATACTAATCTTCATTCCCACTAATAAGCAACATGTAATACCATTTGATTTAGAGCTATTACAGTTCCCAATGCCACTTTTCTCCTCCCAACACCAATCTAGGATTGACTTTCAAGGTTCACTGTGGATACCTTTTATAGGAAGATCCCAATGACTTTTACGTGCTTAACACATACAAGAAACCATGTAACAGCTTCTATACCCTTTTGAATTCAATTGTTTGGTGATTAACATTTTATGTGGTGACCAAACATTGAATCTAGCCATTATTCTAAGCTAGAGGGGAGTCAAAGTTTGTTATGGTGGATGTTAATCATCTATAACTTAGCTACAAATGATTGAAACTTATTTTTGATTTTAAAAATTGGTTGGGAGTTTACAGATGCGGATTTGACCTAGGTTTGAATGGGTTTTGGTTAAAGTAAACAATATCTTGAGGCTTTGACAATTCAAATTCGAAAATACTGATTGAGAAACCTGAAAACGCATCAAAATTCAAGTTTTAAACCAATTTTGGAGAAACTTTCAAAGGAGTAGTGTTTGGTGCCAACTCCACTCCAATAGTGGCATTTGGAGCCAATGGCAGTCCACCAAGAGGCATTTCTGGACTGAACTGGCGTTGGGCCCATTTAAGGCCCTAAACATCCGAATTTGAAAAAGCGTATTAGAGACAAAAATGTGTAGAATGGTCCAATGTATTATGTTAGGCCATTTTCATAACCATACAAAAATTTATGATGAAAATCGTCTCATATTTGCATGGTTTTAGTTTAAAAACAAGCTAGTTTGACTCTGAACATGGTTTTTGAGTTTAAAAATTATTTTAAAAATGTTTACATGATCAATTAAGATCTATTACCACTTGATTCATGCATTTTAAGCATTAATGATCATCATTGGGCCTCTGAGCCAATTCTGCATATCCACATCAAAAATATTAGGTGTTAACAGGGATACTTGTTTGGATAGCCATCACCAAATTCTCGTTTGGATAGCCATCGTCGGGGTCTAGATTGATCTGAACCTTGCTCCACTAGGGAATTTTGGCAACTTCTCTACAAGGAATGATCTTCTTTCTTTAACTCCACTAGACATTGAGATTAACCCGTTGTCGCTTTACTTGTTAATACTTTAGATCAATGGTCCCCAATGGGAATATTTCTTTGGAGGAATGTTTAACTTTGCCCAGTGGTGCTTATAAATCTTTGTGGACAACATGGTGCCCCCAAAAATGGTGTCCAATGGCAATGAGGAGCTGACTCACTATTTTGGGATCCAGATTTTGAAAAGGCTGTGGAGTCACCACCCGAATATCATATCACCAAGTGATAATAAAACAGGTCGATTCCTTTGGAATTCCTATTTGCCATCACTTCAAATGATTAATAGGTTTGGAATAAGTCTTCCATACTAGGAAATTTCCCATTTAATTGATTAAAATTGTTATTATTTCCTACAATGGACAAGCAATAACAAAGTGATAAATCACCTGAAAAATAAATATGGCACTAGTAAGGATGAATGGTCATCCCTAATATTTTTTTCTAATCAATTTTATTTCTCTGCATTAAGCCAGCTTGATTAACCCTGATCGATTAAGTGCAATTTGGTGTATTTGGTGGGTTGCTATTTATTTTAGTAATATTTACCAAGTAGATTAGTTCCTTATTTATTTATATACGAAACATCCTGTGGACATAAGGGTTTTTTATGCCCTAGGGGTGTGTCCAAAGGCAATGGTGAGCTGACTCACGAGGTATGATTTTTGGATTTTTTTTAAAATTACAAAGTCGCCACTCGAATTGCGATTGGGACACTGAGTGATGAGTAAGACAAGTTGTTTCCTTAGTAATTCCCATCCGTCATCCCTCCAGATTATTCTGGGTTTGAAATGAGTCATCCATATTAGGCAATTTCCCATTTAATTAATTAGGGAGGTCATTATTTCCTACAGTGGACAAACAATATAAAGTAATAAATCACCTAGAAAATTGGATGCAATGCATGGTCGCTTCTAATATTGTTTCTAATTGATTTTATATTTCTGCAATCGATTCTGATAATATTAACCCTATTCGATTGAGTGCTGCTTCCTGTATTTGTGGGTTTCTACATATTTTATTTAAATACTTCGAGTGGATTACTTACTTATTTATTTATATACAAAACATCCATAGTCAGTTTCTAGTATTAATTCTATATTCTGAAACATTAATATTTGCACAATTAATTAATTTATTTCATTACCGAGATAATAATAATGAATGGCAGTAATACATGCATTCATAAAGAAAGGAAAGGTGAAATGACTACCATTTTTATCTTACTATTTATTAGGTTTATTTATAAAATGTTTGATTAATTATTTAACAATTAGTTCTAGGTGGTTTAGTGGAATTTAAATAAAGTCTGAAAATCTTACCAATCGACCAACTAATCCTAGAGAGGACTAATTAATCGACCTTCTAGCTTCAGTACATCTTGTAACCTTAGTCCTTTTTGTCAATTTGCATAGCCCTCATGGAATGGCTCGTCCGAACCATTGTTAGTGGTTCGGATGAATCATCTCCTGGGCCTAGGCAAATATTCCTTTGAAGAACTTAAAATTTATCCTCAGAGTGGGACATCCGGTTGAACAACAATCATTCATCTGAATGATTGATGGTTTGGCCGAATCTACTGAATGATATGTCTAGATTTGTATTTGAGGGACTAAGGCTTTTTGAGCTTGGTCTTGACCTGTTGGTTACATATCTTTTGAATAAAATACATAGAAACAATCAATATGATTCTAAGAAGTCTATGAATATCCTAAAACTACTAACGACATAAAATTGTGTTGATCTACTTATGCACCCAGAAATAGTATCCAAGTTATTTCCTCTCACTGCTGAATTGATCGACTACATTTTGTTGATCTCTAGGTCCTCATCTCGTCCTCAAGGGTTAATGCATGCAAATAAGAACAAAAAAAATTAAGTTATGGGTAGATATGTATGGTTACAAAAGTCCAAATGTTGAAATACTAATGGGACAATGATGCTTATGACTGTCTTACTGTAACTTTTTTTACCGTTTTGTTGATTTATTCAAAGAATCGAATACAATGATGTTCCTCTTATTCTTTTATCACTTTCCTCATACTTCAGGATTTACTAGTATCCATGTTTGATCTTTATGATGTGTTGGTGCAATTTGTTGAGAATATGCATCCCCCTAGCAAGGTGTTAATACATGGGTTTTATACTATAGTATGGTAGAAGCACGTAAGTCTACCTACTGTATTGCCATGTCACCGGTTTCTAGTGAATATTTCATGATTGCCTACTAGTCTAGGGCATAAATTTGGTCGAATGAATGCTTAAAGGTTCGACCGAACCTTCTCTTTATGATTTGGGCCTATTGATTCTTTTAGGCTTAAGGGTCTGCTTGCCCTAACCCATGGGCCTTCTGATGATTCGGTTGGATCATTGGTGACCCGTACGAACCATTGGTTGATAGATAGGAGTGATATTTTTAATTCCCAGTCTTATTTGTAGTAAGCCCGAGAAGGATAACTTACCCTAAGTTTATGGACCAGCTTCAAAAATAAAGTATCCCAAAATTCAAGATAAGGAAATCTTGATCACTGGCAATCTAGATGGACATCAGGGTTAGCTTGAAAAGTCTAGGACACGCTTGGGTCCTCTAACACAAGGAAATCTAGATCATTCACAATCTAGATGGATGTCCGGGTTTGCCCGGAAAGTTTAGGACACGCCTTGCTCCACTAGACAATGAATCTTGATCATTTGCAATCTAGATGGACGTCGAGGTTTTCCTAGAAAGCCTAAGACATGCCTGGATCTGTTTAGGTAAAGGAGTCTAAATCATTGGCAAAATAGATGGACGTCGGGATTCACCCGAAAAGTCTAGGACACACCTTGGTCCACTAGACAAGGAAATCTAGATCATTTACAATCTAGATGGATGTCAAGGTCTACCCAAAAACTCTAGGACATGCCTCGGTCCGTTAGACAAAGAATCTAGATCATTGGCAATATAGATAGACGTCGAGGTTTGCCCAGAAAGCCTAAGACATGCATGGGTCTGTTTAGGTAAAGGAGTCTAAATCAATGATGAAAAAGATGGATGTTGGGATTAACCCAAAAAGTCTAGAACATGCCTGGGTCTACTAGACAAGAAAATCTTGATCATTGGAAATCTAGATGGATATTGGGGTTTACTTGAAAGATCTAGATGGACATTGGGGTTCACTCAAAAAATCTAGATGGACGTTGGGGTTCACTCAGAATGACTAGATATAGGAAATCTAGATCTTTAGCAATCTAGATGGACATCGAGAGTTACCAAAAAAAGTATGCACCACTCTCAATTCGATTAGACAAAAGAAATCTAGATCATTGACAATCCAAATGGACATTGAGGTTTACCCAAAAAATCTAGGACACTTTCGGTTTGACTAGACAAAGGAAATCTAGATCATTGGTAATCTAGATGGATGTTGGGGTTTACCCAAAAGATCTAGGACACTCTCAGTTTGATTAGATAAAGGAAATCTATATCATTAGCAATCTAGATGGACATCAGGGTTCACCCGGAAGATCTAGGACACTCTCGATTTGACTAGATAAAGGAAATCTAGATCATTGGAAATCTGGATGAGCGTTGAAGGTAATGTTGAGGAGTTGGATAGCCATCGCTGGATTCTGGAAAGTTGGATAGCCATCACTGGGTTCTGATGAGTTAGGTATCCATCACCAGGTTCTGTCTCTGAAAGATAGATAGCCATCTCCGGATTCTAATTCTTGAAATATGGATAGCCATCTCCGGATTATAATTTTGAAGTGAAGGATAGCCATCTTAGCATTCTAATTTCAAACAGATGGATAGCCATCTCTGGATTTTGATTCTGAAAAGATGGATAGCCATCTTCGGATTCTAATTCTCTCAAATTTTATTAAAGAAGATATTTCATCATCTTAGTTTAAAGGTTGTTGACTTATTGTCATTTGAGTATCTCGGACTCCATAAAAAATGGCTCACCACTGTGTGAGTCATTTTGGTTCATGAGGATAAATGGTTGTCCCATGGGATTGATCCAGTTGTTTGAAGGTGGCTTGCTGGAACATGGAGGACTCGTTGTCCCTGAAATCGTTGAACTAGCTGAAGATGACTTGCCCCTGATTAAGTTGTCCTTGGATGAGGAGGACTTGCAGTCCCATAGAATCTATTTAAAGTTGTTTTAGAGGTTACTCGCTGTCGCCTGAAGTATTTTGAGAACTAGAGGACTCGCCGCCTCCTGAAGCTGCAAATGGTGTATTGTTGTTAAATGGGTGTTATGGAATGCGGAGAACCCGCTGTTCTCTTTAAACTGTTCGATTGGCTGAAGATGACTTGCTATCTTCTAATTTATTCTTAAATAAGGAAGACTCGTTGTTTCCTTGAATTATTGAGTTTTACTGGAAGGTGAATTGTTGTTGCCTGCATTGTCCTTTGTAATTTGTTCTGGTTTGTTTCATTGCTAAGAAGTGGAGGGATCGTTGTCTCTAGGAGCCATCAGAACTCATTGAAGGCGACTTGTTGTCACTTGAGTGTTCTGAAGTGCGAGGGTGACTCGTTGTAGATTCCTTAGGAATCCCCATTTGTCATCACTCTAGATGATTTCTACATTCAGAATGAGTCATCCATACTTGGGGCAATTTCCCTTTTAATTAA
>CANYLF010002121.1:0-11067 GCA_948193215.1 Bocquillonia castaneifolia
TAAACAGTTTTATGCCAATCTCATCTTTTCTCAAAACTCTCACTCTTTAAAATCTTTTGTTCAGGGTAAAGAAATCACTCTTGATGATCCTACTCTTGGAAGAATTTTAAACATTCCTCATGAAAGATGGGATTATAAAATCTATCAGATTGGTCTCTTTATCCAATTTCTCTTCTTGAACAAACTCGAATTGTCATGTCTGATGACTCATTTCAATCAAAATGTGTTCCATATGTTGATCAACTCCCACCTTTTCTAGAATCCTTCATCATCTATGTTTTTACAATATCTTTCTTAGAGATCCTCAACTTCTTCGAGTCTTTGAGCATGATATGTTCTTTGTTTCGATGCTTTTATCCAAAAAACCTATAAATCTTCTAGGTTCAATGCTTTCTTACATGGCTTTTGTGGTGCCAAAAGATCTCTCATTACCATATGGTGGAATTTTAACTCATGTGTTTGAACACTTCGGAGTTAATTTAGATGGTAACAAATATATCTTTAGGCAATCATTTCCAAACTCTATTCTTGATTAGTTAATTCTCTTTGGCTTTGAAAATGAACATCGTCGCAAATCCAAAGGGAAACAACCTATAGTAGTGGATGAAGTGCAAGATCTTCCTCAATTTACCACTACTGGATCAGTGGAGTTGAATCTGCCACAATTTCAGCAACTTGCTCAACCTTCCACTTCTCATTCCCTCAAAGATCTTTACTCTTCAATCCAAGACACAAATTCTTGTTTGATGAACATTGAACAATATTTGTTGCTTTTGCAAGAACAGCAAGCATAAACCAATCAATCTTTAACTGATTTAATGACTATTCTTGCTAATATGCTTTCTTTATCATCTTAAATTGTAGTTTCTTTATATTTTATGTTCTTTTTATATGTCTTGTTTAGGGGAGCTAATGTTTCTATGTATCTTTCTGTTAAGAAATAAGAGTATTTTATATATTCATCATTACCTAGATCTTTATTTCTTAGCTTTTGCATTCTCTGTGTTTATATACTTCTTATATTTTTTATGAGTTGATAAAGGAAGAGAAAGTCTTGGAGTTTTAGAACTTGTGTGAAAATTTTTTTTCCTTATATGTGTTTTCATCTCATGCACGAGCTGAGGGGGAGCAATTCATTCCATCAGCTACACACTTTTAGCAAAGTTTTTAAAACATTTTTATTGCTCTTAAGGTTATTGGGTTGTCAAACTCAAAAGGATAGTTGGCCTTAGTGACCTTCAATCATCTTTGTTTTGAGTTTAACAACTCTTACTTACTATCTATTTGAGCTTCCAAGTGCGTAGGTTAAGTGAGCTCAATGATTGAAAAGTGACTTATAAATTGTGCACGAAATGGATAGGATCATCCACGCGATTATCATCACAGGAAGCATCACTTCGCGAAGAACAACGTGAGGAAAGAGCAAATCTTATAGATCTCTAGACATTGGTCCATCACGCCAGTGATTAACATCATCGTCCACGCGACGGACACCATCCCGCCAGCAACCAAGGATCTAGTAGCCATATTTCCATGAGAAATTCAACGGAGCCTTTATTACGCATGCGATCAAGGGATCGCCCACATAATTAAAGAAGGAAAAGCTTAAGAAATGATCCAAGAATGTTGATCACGCCCGCGGTCTCCCTACAGCGCCTGTGATTCAAAAGGAAATATTTTGGGATTACAAAATGAAATTTTGAAATAACCACATGGTATCCCAAGATAAGCATTCACTTCTCTCTTATACTTTACTTACTTTTTCCATTACTCCCTTACTTCACCCTTCTTGATTGATTCCAACAAAGGGGAGAAGTATTTGGGCACTTACATTAATGTTTTGTCATCATAAAAAAGGGGGAGATTGTTGGCCGTAAGGACCTCAAGGCTCTTATTGTGATTTTGATGATTCAAAACATTGTGTGATACTAATATGTTTGCTAAGTGTTTTTCTAGGTAATTGATGCAATGCAAGCATATGAGAGTTTGTGTTGAAGATAAGGAGGAAGTAGTGGAAGTGCAAGTAGTTTATGAGAGTTATCAAAGCTCTTAAGATAATGAAGTTCTTGAGTGTGATGGTGAAGAATGATCATGAACTTATGTGAATGCTTATGTACTTGGATAGGTTTAAGTGGTATCCTAAGAAAACACTTGGGTTAAGGGCTAGCTTAAGCATATGTGTGAACATTAGCTTAGGTGGATAGGTTTAAGTGTGAACCTAATGAAAAGACTTAGGAAAAGGCGAGTTCTCAGAGTTTATAAGCTTAGGATGTGATTTGGAGAGTTTGGATGTTGTTAAGATGGATTGGAGAATCAAGCCTTGAAGAGATCCGAAGAAGCCAATGATGGGATTACACACTAAGCCAGTATTTAGAGTAGCTTTCAGCACATCCATTGAGATGCTATATAGTTGTATTATATATGGATGGAAAGCTATGGATGTCTAATTTTTAGAACAAAAATTGAAATTCAATTTAGAGCATTAATTTTGGAGTTTTAGATTTTTAAGTGAATTATGCTCAGGATTGAATGCAGAAAACTGTGCAGATGTGTGAAGTTCAAAATGATGCAAAAACTTATAGATATGGAATTTTGACATGACATTTTATAGGGTTATAGCCTTGGAAGTCTAGTTTCATATGGCTTTTGAATCACATTAAAAGGAGTTGGAGATTGGAAGAAATGGTTGTCGGAGTGAGTAGTGCTCGGAATATTGGAGTACCAAAATGTCTTTATTTTTTAGGGCATGAAGATGATGGAAATGGAAAAATTTTTTGAGATACAAAGTTATAGAGAAAGGCCTAAATATGTCACCACTAAAATTACAGAACATTTGGTATTCTCTATAAAAAGTTATGGGTGTCACAAAATCATGCATGCGACTAGAACCTTCGCGAGTGCGACCAAAGTTCCAGAAAGCATGCAAGATCCTGCAGGATCCATCGCGCACGCGACTGAAGCCATCTTGCATATGATAGGGAGCCCAGAAAGCCCCAATGGTCATATTCTAAAGTATCCGTTGGAGATTTTAATTTCACCCCTCGACCAGAGCATCTTGCACGCAACAGGCACTCCAGCAGGCCAAAAAGCAGCCCCAAAAAAGGTGTCTCTTAATGGGGGAGTATGGCCAACGGTCATAACTCTTTAGGAGCCTATAAGTACCCATCAAAATGAGTATTTTGAAAAAACAACCATCTCCATAATGCTCTTATAACATCTTTCAAACATAGAATCAATTTCTTTGTAATTTTTGCATATTTTAGTTGTGTGTGGGTAGTTAGAGCTCTAGATCATTTGTTGCTTGGTTTGAGTGATCTTTCTACCTTATACTAGTGTCAATCTTTGTGAGGATTGGGAAACACTAGGGTTGGGTTTGGTGTTAGCCTTAGTAAACACTAAGTTGTGAGTTAGCTTACCAAAACTCTCTTGTAAAGGTTTGATGTAATCCTTGGTAAACACTAGGTTTGGAGGGAGCCTTAGAATTCTCTTTGTAAATATTGAAGATAGCCTATTAAATCTTCATTGTAAAGGTAGAAGATAGCTTTAGAATTCTTCATTGTAAAGGTCGTAAGATAGTCTTTGAAATCTCACATTGTAAAGTTTGGAGATAGCCTTGTAAATATCATTGTAATCCTTGGTGGATAGTGGAACCCCAAATTATGTATTTGGGAGAGTGGATGTAGGATAAGTTGGGTCCGAACCACTATAAATCTTTTTTGTTCTTCTTCTCTTCTCTAATCCACTCTTGAAATAATTTTTTATTTTCTATTTCACACCAATTAAGCCCCCCTCTTAGGTTTTTCAGCCTCAACCTGGCTTATTGCTTTCTGTAAGTTAGCAACATCCTCTGGTTTTAGACTCACGATAAAAGGATAACGGACATGGTGGTACTGACCTTATTAGGCAAATGAAAATTTGGGCACCCCCAAAACCGTAGCCAAGCGAAGCACAAGGCTACATGAGTCATGCATGTGAAGTTACCTTTTGATAAGAATTCCTCCCTGATCATTTGGTAAGGTACGGACAAGATTCGATGGTTTAGCATATCACGGCATGTCCAATTACCAAATGATCTGGGGGGAATTCTTGTTAAAAGGTAACTGCACATGCATGACTAGCAACAAACTTGACTTAAACAATCGTAGAATTTACTAACCTACAGTATTTTTAGTAGTACGAGTAATTAGGCATTATCGTTGCCAAGATGGCATCATTTAGTACATTCAGCTTTAGTGGACATTTGAGACATTAAAGTAGGTACAACTTACCTTACTTCTGCCACCTTTATATGCCCTTTAGTTGTTGTACAACAAAAGAGGTCCTGAATAGGTCCTGTATTTATACATGTTGTAGCTGGATTAATTGACCCTTTTGAATTTAGATTGATTGGTTTGGTTGTAGCTGGCAATGGCATGGATTCTCGTAGTTGACAAGGCAGTGCCAAAATTGGCAAGTGGAAAACCAACAAGTCCATATAGAAGCTTGTTTATGGGATGGGAGTGTTACTTTCTATTTGAATCTCTTATCCTCGTTTGATACTAAACGATCTCCACAATCTATTTGGAAATAAAACTTGAAATTCCTCGTCATCAATACTGATGGAGCCAATTGGATGATGCTGGACCTGAAGGAAGTCTGAGTGGTCTAGTCTTTTGTGGTGGCGGTAAGTCACTTGGATGAATGGCATTCCTTGAGTAAGCCCTGCACAAGGAAACTAGATGGGTCAGACGGGACAAAGGTCCCCAGTTAAACTCTGACGCTTGTGTTAATTGGAGGTATTTAATGTGTAATAAGTAAGCTGGAAGTTTGAATCCTTTACCTGTGGAATTATTGGCTATCAATAGGGTCCTTATATATGACGTATTGCACTGATGAGTTACCAGATGTCTTGTAAAGCTGTGAGAGTGTTTAATGTAACTTACCTTTGGGCTCTTATTGAGCTTTTGAGCCTATTCCATCATTAGTCCTCCCCCATGAGAAATGGTGTAGGTAGACATTTATGACTTTTTGGGTGTGGTAATAAATGTGGGTGAGAGCTAACAAGTGTTTAAAAAAGGTGCGAAAAGGAAAAAATAAGGTTAGATTTAGAGTAATGGGTTGGGTTGGGTGAGGTTATTTTAGTCTTATCGATATGCTTAAATACTCAAAAGGAGGCCTCTGTTTTTTACTTTGGCCTCTTTCTTTTATTTGCTCTTTTTCATTGTGGAAGAAATTTTAGCTGCTTCGTGCTTCCTTTATTTTATGGCCCGGGTGAAACGTACAGCAAAACCAGTAAGACATGCTCACATTGATCCTCTGAATTGGAACAGTCTCCATCTGAAGATGGATGCCTGGGAGTGCAACACCACACCTACTGATCTTGAAAATTGGTGTCGAACCTATCGCATTCCTGCTAGTTTTGCTTTGTCCTATCTCAGTCATGATGTTTCCATCTTGATTAGTTCTTGGCCTGCCAAGATAGTTCTTTTACCACGAGCAGCTTCGATCTAGCTTGTGGTTCCTGCTTTCTTTTATTATTTCTTCAATTTGTCAAGATTTCACTGTTCCTTTATCTCAAGTGCATCCGAATACCATTTGCCTGTTGCTGACGCTCCAAGAGCTTTTCTTAAACATAAAAGGAACTGTTAACTACTGACCATCTTCTCCATCACTATTACCCAAAATCGTTGTGGCTCCAGTGCCTTTGTTTTATTGTAGCCTAGGCATTTTTCCTTTGTCGCTATAGATTTTGACGGTGGTACTTCCTGTAGAGGAAACTATGCTTACGTTAAGCATTCAGATTTTAATGATCTTCCTAAGTAGTGGAAAACCATACTTCCCAACCGCCACGCTGACAGTCCTACACCCCACAAGCTTGTACTGTATGCCAAAATCAAGGAGACTGTTCAACAGATTCAGCGTTATGCCAAAGAATTAATGCAAGCGTATCTTCTTCGGGAGGAGAGCTCCTGTCCGGTTACCAGGTAGCCTAAGATGACTCTAAACCAGGAGCAAGTTCGAGTTGCCCGTCTTCTTCATGATGGTGAGAAAATATTGGACCCTTTCGACTTGGGTGTAGTAAAAAACTTAATGAAATACCCCCAATTCCACCCTTTTTAAGGCGTCTTATCTCATTCCAAGGGAGTTCCTCCTTCTGGTGGTGATTATCATGTCGATAATTCTTTAGACCGGATTGACGGGTGGTTGTCCGCTTCTAGTTGAAAAGAACTGCCTGGGCATTCAAAGTCCCTTAAAAAGGAAATAATTGGGCCTTCGCCTAATCTGACAAGAAAAGGGGTGACTCGTCCTATGGTCCCCTTCCGTGGCCTTCGCCTGGTCTGTTAGGAAAGGTGGTGCCTCCTCCTATGGCTCCTCCTAGGTTTACTACTGCTAGAATGGAGACTTCTCTTACGGTCCCTGCATTTGGTGTAGGTGGGAAAATTTCATCTCGAGCTACGGAAGCAAAGCCTAGCTCTACTTAAAAGGCTATTCATAAGGTTGGCTCCTCTAACCCTCCTACCACCCTTGTTGGATCTCCTGCAGATATAACCCCCACCGGCAGGGCGCCTTCTACTGGTTGGGTATTGTCTACTCAAAGGGATCTTAAAAGGAAGAGACCTGTCACGGCGAGTGGTTCTGGAAAAATATTACCGCCTGAAGCCACTGGCGAGGACGAAGATGACTTTGCCTGTCTTCCTATGGAGAGCAATTATTAGGACACTTTTTCCTGTCTTCCTATGGAGTGCAATTACTGGGACACCCATGTTAGTGATGGGGTGATGCATTTTATCTCACAGTGTCGAGGCCCTGGCCGCTGGCAAGAGGATTGTACCCCTGATACTTTATGTCGGGGCATCATCAATCATAAATTGGAGGAGATGGAAGGCGTGATGATGTTAGATAGCTGTTGCCATCAAACATATCATAAGTCCCTCATGCTAGATGATAAGAAAATTAAGCTAGAGAAGATATTATCTGAACTTCACTCTCAACTTCTGTCGGTGAATGCCATTTTGCCAAGCATCAAGAAGATCCAGGTAGAGACTGCAAAGTTGAAAGAAAAGCTAGCTGCCTCGCAAAGGGGATTAGAAGAATCACAAGCCCGGCTTGCCCCTATCATGGATGGTTTAAATGTGACAGCGCCTTCTGCTACAAGGTTATTCCCAGGTGTTGGTTCGCTTCAATTCATCATTGCAAGGACCGAGGCATTACCACTTTAATCTGAACTTGCTCGTATCCATCAGGAGATTGATGATTATAAAGCTCGTCTTGCTCGTGATAATGGTGAGTTGATAATAGAGAGCTTGACCGCATATGGCAAGCAGCTAGGAGATCTGTGTAGAGAAAAAATTCCAGGCAGGGATTTCTTTTTTTTCTCGAAGATAGATAAGTCATCTATAATTTGAGAGTGTGGTGAAAAGATAGTGAGGCAGAATCAAGTGGTGTAACTTATGTAAGTTTTTATGTATTTTTGTAAACTTTATTAATAAAATTTTATTTATTTGAGTGTTTTTCTTGTTTTCCTCCTTCCATTTTTGAACTTTGGGATGTTCACCCCTCTTCATTTGCCTTTACATACGTGGCGCTGCTTTATCCTTTGGGTAGTTGTAGAGTTTTGTCCTACTGCAAGTTGTCCCACTATAGCATTAAATGCGGTGGAGGTTTTTACTAAAATGCACTTTGAACCATTTGGAAGGTGAAACATTAGTGTTGCTTTTATGGGCAAAAGGAGTAGTATATATAGTGGTCATATGATGGTAATTTTTTCACTTTTTGACTTCTGCTGGTTTTACTTCTTGGAGAGTGATTTTTTCCACCTTCGTCAGTGTTCAACTGTTGCGTTCAATTGCTCCTCGTTGCCTTCTTCTATCTTTGTGAGGTAAGCTTTCCATGGCTGAGAGTGTTTCTCGAGGTTACTCTAGGTCATCTGCCATTGGTGGCGGTCCTCTCGGATCTTTGCCAGGTGAGGTAACCGGCAATCTTAGGGATCTGAATGTTGTTAGAGTTACGACGTCAGCCACAATATTGCATCCATGGGGGCGGGGAGTTTGATTCCTGGGGTGGGTGGAGCAATTCCGTTGCTAACTACGGAGGGGCTGTCCAAGGTATCTCGAGTCGTTGACACAGATTTTGGAGTTGCCACTCTCATTGATGAGAATTTGGTCACTAATGCCCGGTCCTCATACAAAAGCCTTTGCCAAGTATATTAGCTATATTGACTAGCTTCAAATGAAGTCTTTTGAAAGCTGCTTTGCTGCCATATTTGAGCTACACACATTGAGCGATCAATGTTCCTATCTAGACAATTATGAATCTGAGTCGGCTATTATTGCCGTTAAGTAGCTGGATGCTAGCCTTCATTTTCCTTTAGACGAGATCTTTGTCCAACTTTGTACTTCGTATAATTTTTTGATTGACTAGTTGCATCCCAACTCTATCCGTCAAACATGTGTGTTATTTGAGGTTCTTTGAAGGACGGGGTTCAGTCTCAACCTTAGCCATCTTTGATCATTATTTGTCATGACCAAGAGGTTAGGAATTTCTCCTTTTGTGCTCTTGACGGCCAGGGTGCATCGAGCTTTTATTGGTAATCTGCCAGAATCACTGAAGACCTTTGGTCCAAATTTCTTTCGGGTGAAACACCCATCCTTGGGCGGTCTCCCTTTGAGTTGGAACTTCATGGAATCTTTAGATTTCACAAAGCTTTTGCCCATCCTCGACAAATCCTCTCTTGAAGAGAAATTTGCGCTGAAGCTATTAGGGGAGCTTGCTTCCACCACTGGTGCTAGATTGAACGCTAAGTATTTTGTCAGGGCTTATTTAAGGAATCGTAGGGAGGGACACTTTAGTGGTTTGACTTCCGACTTGACTAAGGAAGGTCGATGTCTTAGGTTGCTGTGGGTGAGGTTTTCTAATTCTTTTTGGCATATTTCTTACTAACACTTGTCTATGCTACAGCTTTTTTATATTTCTTTTTTTTTATAACGGTGACAGCCATGGACTTCAGCTACCTGAATGATTTGATGAGTCAGGCCGACTTTGCCAAATCGGCTAGGTGTGAGGAGGGGGCAGTTGATAACTATGAGCCTCTTTGTGTTAAAGCTGTGACTTCACGGGCCCCAGTTGAGCTCGGAAGAAAAAGGGGTGGGGACCCATCTGGCAAGCATGTCGTCAAGAAGAAGAAACAGGGGCCAAAGGATAGGGAGATGGAAAAAAGGGTGCAGTCTTCCACTAAACAAGAGAGCCGTCAGTTGGCTGAGGTCAATGTCAAGATTTCTAATTGTGAGTTTGATCGTTCTACCACTGAGCGGGTGAATCTCCCTGTCAGTCCTTTGAAGTTTGTCGGACTTCAGATCCATCAATACTTCTAGAAACTTCCTAGTGAGTGTCTGCCTTTGAATGTTTCCCTTTCTGATGAAGTTTACTTTTTACTTCCTTCGTATATCCCCTTATTGCCGTTGCCTTTCCAGATAACGGGCTCATGGGCACTATGAAAGGTCATCAGGATTATGCCGAGACGATGGGTGCTCTTCATAACCGGATGAATGTGACTCACATTCAATTCTAGAAGGCCTACGACCATTTATTAGCACAGGAGGAGGAGGCCTAGCTCACATTGCGGAGCCGTGATGAAGAGATAGTGTGCCTGAAGAAAGATCTGCAAGCTGCCAGAGATAAGTTGGAGCTATTGAAGGCTAGAAAAAGAGCTTGGCGAGCCAGGTGTGAGATCTCGGGGAGAAGCTGGACCATTCTGAGGGTCTCCTTTTTACCGATAGAAAATACTACTCATAGACTACTCAGGATGCCATAAATTGCATTCAGGAACAAGAAGATAGGATCTGGGAGCTCAGTCAGATGGTGATTCTAAGTTTGACCCATGCTGTTGGCTTTTGTGGCATCAATCCATCTTATTTTGAGTTTAACAACCCTTTATCTTTGTCTTACAAAGTTCCCAAGTGTGTAGGTTTTCAAACAAGCTAGTTTTTTAGGACACCTGCAAATCGCGCCCAAGACTAAGGGGAGTCATGCCCGCGGCTATATATCACGCTTAAAATGAGGAGATCGCCCCCGCGACCAGCGATAAAGAGTGCCTGGGAAAAGGATATCGCGCCCAGACTTTGGTGTGAACTTAGAAGGCTTTTGTACACTTCAAGGTCGCGCCCGCGACATAACCAAATCGCACCCGCAATTTGAGAAATAGAGAGCCCCTTTCTGAAGGTTCAAAGTCACGCCCGCGATGGACTAAATCGCCCTCACGATTTTACCAGAGAGAAGCCGCTAATCAAATGAAATCAAACCGCTACTCAATGGCATCACTAAATCGCCTCGCGGTTTGATCAAAGAAGAAGCGCTCTAAATCAATCAAGCCGCTATCTCAAACTGGTATCTTCACAAAGGCGGGTTTTTGATCAAACAGAGAGCCGCTCCTCCAAGGCCAGCTAGCCGCTCCGCAAAAGGTGGAAGAAGTGGACAAGTGAAGAGTGAGTTCTTCAAACTCAAGATGGAGCAAAGTTATAGGCACATGGGCTTTAAGGCTAAATGGGATGGAGTTAGTTCCGGCTCTGACATAAGCATTCGAAGTGAGAGAGCCAATCCTTGCTTCATGGCCTTTGAGGATTCACATGAGAAGCTGCTATCTCAAAAGGTAATCTAGCCGCTCTCTAAAAAGACATCTTCACACCGTGGACTACATCACTCTTGCGGTTTGATCAAGAAGAAGCGCTCCTCAAGGCAAGCAAGCCACTCCTCATAAGCATCTTCTGCCCAGTGATTTCACACCCGGGATTATAGATGTCGCACCCGCGGTATTCAAGGGAGTCTCTAAGAAAACTAGCCGTTGGACAGATCACGCTCGTGACCATCAAGCCGCGCCCGCGACCTGACAGTTTTCAGTGCTTTTACTGAAAAAGTTTCTAGCTGTTAGACACACTTTTGGGGTTGTCTCTGACAGCTAGTTTTGGGTATTTTGGCTATAAATACTCATCATAAATGTTCTTCATGTAAGACCATGAATTCTTTGATAGCCAAACTCTTGTAAACTAATTTTTCAATCTTTTGTAATCTTTGGTTATTTGGTTATGGGTAGCT
>CANYLF010002495.1:0-13638 GCA_948193215.1 Bocquillonia castaneifolia
CCCTAATTCAACAAGAAAACAAACCAAAACAAACACACAAGGTTGCGGATTCAACAATTACAATCCCACAACTTACAGAAATTGAAGATGAAGA
Organism: Bocquillonia castaneifolia; assembly: GCA_948193215.1. Lineage (NCBI taxonomy): Eukaryota > Viridiplantae > Streptophyta > Magnoliopsida > Malpighiales > Euphorbiaceae > Bocquillonia > Bocquillonia castaneifolia. The sequence continues at coordinate 95 of CANYLF010002495.1, forward strand.
GAAGATAGACTCTTAATTGTAAAACAAACGAATTGAATTTAATAACAAATTATGGATCTAGTCCACACAAATTGATTCTTATCTTCAATTTAACACAAACCTTCAAGCAAAGCTCTGATACCAATTGATACGAAACCAACAAAATTTGGTATGGAAATTCGGCTAACTTGAATATGATGGATACGTTCAAACTCAATTTAGATTGATTCAACCTAATCAAATGTGATAAACCCTCTATCTATAAAGAGATAGCAACCTTACCAATAATGTTGATTACGTTTAACCCAAAGATCTAACTTGATGTTTGCAATTAATTTGAATGAAACTAGCAAACTTAGCAATTAACCACTAAACCCTCTAGTTATAAATAGACAATTGCTCAAACAACCTATGAACTAACAAGTTAATAGATTATTTAAGGTATAATTGAATAAACTAACACATAGTTTAATTCAAGAAATTAATAAGGAACACCTTAAAATAATAGGCAACGCCTAATAGGGTTTTGCATAAAGCAACGAAATTCTTATTCAAAATAAACTTATTAAATTTTGGCCAGCCCTTATGGCTCTTTATATAAGGCTTAAAAAAAGTAATTCTAATCCAAAACAACTAAGAAAATTCAGCCAAACAAGCTTGGCCTGAAAGAAAAGCAAATAATAATAGAAATCCTAATCGTAGTTGGAAAACTAAAACTAGCAGATTACAACTCTGAACTTGCGTCCCAATTGCGACCCCCTTAGAGACCTCAAATGAAAATTCTTAAAACATATGAATTTTAGATCTTGAAGTCCTCTTTCCTTGAAATTTTGAATCGCATCAATCCGAGTAGTAAAAGTTATGGCCCGAACAAGCGGCTGTACTCAGGAAATCTAATTTTAACTTCCCAATTGAATTTGGAATTATGGATAAGTAGCCAACCTTTAGGATTAGGGTTTCATCCAAACCTTGAGTTAACCCTTTGGAGATTGACTTTGTTGACCTTTGACCATTGACCGCATGGTTGACTTTGACTTGTTGACTTTCTTGACTTTGTAGAATTAAGCTTATTAAATTGCTAATAACCTTATTGTCTTCAAATAATTGTCATCACCACTCAAAATATGCTCCATATTTGAATTCAATCTAGGCTTGGTCATAGGTCAATTGCTTCATACCTTGGATCACATTAATGAACCCTTTCTTTTTAAATCTTATGGTGATGGCATGATTCACAGATGTGTTCCTGATGATGAAATTCCTAACATTTTGAATCATTGCCATGGTATGCATTATGGTGGTCATTTTGGTGCATCTAGGACGATAGCTAGAGTCTTGGAATGTGGTTTTTATTTGCCTACAATGTTTAGAGATTGTAGGGAATTTAGTATTTTGGAGATTGAATTATTTGATGTTTGGGGGATTGATTTAATGGGACCATTTCCATCATCGTATGGAAATAAATACATTCTAATTGCTGTTGATTATGTGTCAAAATGGGTGGAGCCCATTGCTTCGCCTTATAACGATGTTAAAACTGTAATTAAGTTTTTAAGAAAGATTTTCACCACTTTTGGTACACCTAGAGCTATAATTAGTGATGGTGGAAGTCATTTTATAAACAAACCTTTTGAAGCATTGTTAGCTAAATATAGTGTGCATCATAAGGTAGCTACACCTTAACATCCACAAACGAGTGGACAAGTAGAGATCTCTAATAGGGATTAAAACAGATTTTAGAGAAAACTGTTGGAGCTTCTAGGAAAGATTGGTCTAAGAAGCTTGATGATGCATTATAGGCATATAGAACTACATTTAGGACCCCTATTGTCATGTCTCCATATAGGTTAGTGTTTGGTAAGGCTTGTCATCTCCCTATTGAGCTTGAGCATAAAGCATATTGGGTAATTAAGGCTTTGAACTTTGATATTAAGTCAGCATGTGAGAAAAGGTTATTGCAGCTTGCTGAGCTTGAGGAATTATGCTTTCAGTCCTATAAGAATGCTAAATTATATAGGGAAAGGACTAAGGCGTGGCATGATGCACATATTAAGAGGAAGGACTTCCAACCAGGCCAACATGTGCTGTTATATAATTCTGGATTAAAGTTGTTAAACTTAGGTCTAGATGGATGAGACCTTTCAAGGTGGTACGTGTGTTTCCTCGTGGAGCTGTGGAGATTGAGCATCATCGTGGTGATGTGATCAAAGTGAATGGGCATCATTTAAAATTGTATTATAGTGGTGAATTGAATCATGTAGAGATGATTCATTACCTTAATTCAATTGAAAATATCTAAGAGCATCACAAAGTCGAGCTAATGGCTTTAAACAAGTGCTAATTAGGAGGCAACCTAATATTTTTAATTGCTTTCTTTTAATTTTATTTAAATTCATTTTTTTTTTGTTGTTTTAGGATGCTTTTAGTTGCTTTAGGATTTTAGGTTAATTAGTATGGATGATGGAAATTGAATGATACGATCCAAAGAGGAAGTAATGGACCAATGATCAAGCAAGTTTTGAATTCATACATGTAGTCTTGTAATTCGAATTCATGGAGATTGAATTCAAATATAAAATATTTGTTGATGACATTGAGTTTGAAGATTGTGAGAGTTGTGAGCTTAATTGTATTTTAACAAGCTTAAAATCAAAGTCAAGTCAACAAAGTCAAATTCAATGGAAAGGTCAACAAGTCAAGGCATTAAGAGGGTCAACAAAGTCAACATTAGGGCATCAAGGAATGCTTGGATGAAACCTAAATTCGTTAGGGCAGTAGTCGCATGAATTAATTCCAAATCCAATTAGGAAGTTAAAATTTGGATCTTTTGAGCACTGTAGCTTGTTCGGGCCATAACTTTTCCTACACAAGTCCCATTGATGCGATTCAAAATGCCACGAAAAGAGGACCTCCAGATATACAATTCATATGTTTTAACAATTTTTATTTGAGTCTCTAGGGGGGTCGAAATCAGGTACAAATTATTAGATCTGCACTGCCAGTTTTAGTATCCAAATAAGTTTAGGTTTTTGATTTTGTTTCCTTGTTTTGGTTTAGGTCAGCCGTAAGTTTCCTTATTCCATTAGGTTTAGGTTTATTTTTGAGCTCTATATAAAGAGAGGATCTATGTAATTTTGAGCAGCCATGGATTAATTAATAAAAATTATGTTTGCTTTATGCAAAAACACTATAAGGAGTTGCCTTTCATTATTAAGGTGTTCCTTATTAATTTGTTGAATTAAACTATGCTTATTTTATTTCAATTCTATCTTTCTTTCAATTATAGTATTGTTCTTGATTCAATATAATCAAGAGTAGTAGTTCTGTTTCAATTGCAAACTTCAAGTTAGATCCTTGGGCGACAAATTCAAGCTTATGATTAAGGGTGTTTCCTCTATATAGGATTCAATCTTACTTGTTTGAAAGAGTTGGCCTTAGTGGCATCAATCCATCTAATTTTGAGTTTAAAAACCTTTTATCTTTGTTTAACAAAGTTCCTAAGTGTGTAGGTTGACTATCAAGCTAGTTTTGGATTATTCCTGTAAATCGCGCCCGGGATTAGGGATATTGCGTCCGTGGCATTATATCGTGCCCGCGATATAAGGATCTCCCCCACGACCAATGACAAATCCTGCCCGTTAAATGCAACTCGCGCCCAGGACTTTTGGTGAAAACTTTGAAGGATTTTTTTGCTTAGACCGCGCCCGCGACCATTCAAATCGGACCCGCGATTTGATGAAACATAAGGTCCTTTTTTGAAGAATTCTCTGGTCACTGATGTCGCGCTCGCGACACATTAAATCGCACCCACGATTTAATCAAACAGAAAGCCATTCTCAAGGCCTTCTCTGGACGGTCTTGTCGTGCCCGAGATTGGATATGTCGCCCCCGTGACATTTAAGGAATATCCTGAAAAACTAGCCGTTGGGAAGATCGGGCCCGTGACATGTGGAACTGCCCCCGTGATCTGACATTTTTGAGTGCATTTAATGCAAAAGTAACTAGACGGTAGAGACACCTTTGGGGTTGTTTCTAACAGCTAGTTTTGGGTATATTGGCTATAAATACCCTTCATAAATGTTCTTCAACTAAGAACATTAATTCTTTGATAGCCAAACTCTTGAAAATTTAATTCTCATCTTTGTAATTAATTGTTGTTTATTTTTGGGTAGCTAGAACTCTAGATCATTTGTTGCTTGGGTTGAGAGAATTAGTTATCTATTGTACTAGTGTCAATTCTTTGTGAGTTGGGGAAACACTAGGGTTGGTTTGGTGAGTTAGCCATTTGTAAAACTCATTGTAAAGGTTTGGGATAGCCTTGAAATCCCTTGTGTAACCATTGTGGTTTAGTAGAACCCCAAAGAGGTCTTTAGGAGAGTAGATGTAGGACAAATTGGATCCGAACCACTATAAAATCTTTTGGTGTTCATTCTATTTCATCTTAACTCTTTCTAAAATTTGTAATTCCGCACCAATTCACCCCTTCTTGGTATTTCAGAAATCATTTGGTTCTTTTTCTTGCAAAAAGGGGACATGGTCCGGCCAGCTGGTCCGGTTGGTCAAAATGTTTCTGCCCTGAATTACACCTTTTCACCCAAATCAAGTGCTTTGACGCGGATAAATTGGTCTGGTCCAACCTTAGTCCGACTCAATACTAAAATTATCGAAATTGGCTTTGTTCGGACCCCAAATTCGTTTCGATTTAATCATATAAGCACCTAACGCGGCAAATTACATAAATATAATAAAATAATTGCTAAAATGACTTAAAATGATGGAGAAATAAAATCTAATCTTAGTGATTCACATATAATAAAACCAGATTATCAATGCGGTATTCAACTTATTCATTTAATTTTTTTTCTTTAAAAAAATGCTACAGTGAGTCACACAGTCATTTTTTATCTGTTAAAGTCATTACATAGTACTTTTGAAAAAATATTGATAGATTATCATTTGCTATTTTTTTTTTTGACTAAACCTGTAACTTTTATTCAAAGAAGGAAGCAAGATAAAGAAGCGGAGAGCCTCTCCACTCCTGGCAATCTGACATGGAATATGAAGCTCGAGCAAGACAATGAGCTACAATATTCACAGAGCACCGTACAAAAGACACAGAACAATTCTGAATAGAATGAACTAGACTTTTACAATCCAAAATGACCAAACCTAATGAGGACCTATCTTCGTCTGATGATCTCAATGCCAACACCATGTTCAAAGAGTCCATCTCCAAATCAACCTAATGAGGATCTATCTTTATCTGATGAATCATTTGCTATTTAATTATTGAAAGTTTGTGAAATAATTGTAAAAAAATCAAAAAGTTTAGGTATTTTATGTTAATTAAGCCTTTTTTATGGATAGGTTGTGTTAATTTTGCTGCTACTGATAATTCCTGACTCTTAATTATAGTATTGGCCAACTGAAAATTCCAACTTCGAAAAATGAAATTTTATTTTTATATTTTAATTGAATTAATATATATGCATATATGACATATTTTATTCATTATTATATATCTTTATTTAAATGAAAATAATTAATTAACCTATGTAATAAGTTTTTTTTTTTTTTTATGATTATATCGATTAGAAGCCAATCTGGTATTGTTAATGCTTATGCAAGTGATGGTAAAATACATAGGTTGAGTAGATGCCAAGAAAACAACTCTATTGCCAAAAAAAAAAAAAAAAAACCCCCCCAATGATCGGTTAACTATTTTCCATGTCAAAATTTGAACAAGCACCTCAAGCTAACCTCAGCAAGGAGCCTTCAAAGATCGATATCTTGGCCGTCCAAGTTAGCATATCTATCAATTTGAATTGACGGTCCAGCTTTGTAGTTGTCAGCTTCAACCTTGACAACTAATATTTTTATTTCATTAACAATGGACATCTTATTAGATTTCCTCCCATAACTGTTTCCTTGTTTAATCTTACAAAAATATCCCCTCAAAAAAAATCTTACAAAAATAAGCTGGAAGTTGACATGTTTGGTTAAAACAAGAAATTATGGGAAACAATTAATCTAACAATGAATGATGTTGAGTTACCACCTCTCTTTATTATTATTATTTTTATTATATATATATATATATATATATATATATATATCTTAAAAATGTTCATAGATCATTGAATATTCATTTTAGTGGTTGTATTACAGAAGAGGCAAGCATCTCTATACAGTAGGGAGAATCTCAAGTCCCTTAAAAAGGAATGGAAATACCAAATGGATTTCTTTCAATTTCTAGCCAGTTCAAGTAAAAAATTAAATGCTTACCCTAATTGGGATAAATTAAAGTTACCAAGGTATTAATTCTCGTCTAGTACAATATATATATGGATTGTAATTGAAAATATATATGAGACTATATATACAAACTAGTGAAATGATAAAAATAAGTGTCGGTTTGGTTACGACCCAAAATTGGAAACAGAATGGAATAAGGAGAAATTGAAAAGAGAATTAAATAATTGATTAGTTGTTTGGTTAAATAAATCATGGGAAAGGGAATGAAAATTTTTTAGTAGTATTTTTAATTATTTATTACATTTAAATATTCTAATAATCATTATTTTTATTACTTTACATGTTTTACTAGTGAATTATAAATATTACACGTGATTTTTATTAGTTTGACTCATTAATAAGGGTTTTGCTTGATTCCCATGGGAGTGGAGAACTCATTTCCTAGGGGTGGAGAGGAATGGGTGATTCCCATTGAGCGGGTAATCTCATTCTCATTTCCCCTAATTTGGTTCAACCAAACACCAAGAATGGGAATGCTCTATTCCCATTCCCATTCCCCCTCAATTTTTAACCATACCAGATGACCCCTAAGATAAGAGGCACACTAATTCAATGCTTCGAACTTAGATTCCAAATCAGCTTGCTAGCAACTTTATTAAATAGAATCTTGATTAGTCTTGAGTTTGATTTTAAAACACAATCATATTAAAAGTAAACAGATTTTTAGTTTATAATTCTATTTATCTCAAATTTGAATTAATTGAGATTTGATAGATTTTGGATGATTTTATTAAAAAAATATTATAATCTTGCTCACTCATTGGGTGAATTCTATTGGAAAACTTTAAGAATGAGAAACATATAAATCAAAATAATGATATATGTATCTAATTGAGACACAATTAACATTTCCTTATTACTAAATATATTTATTTTAATTCATTAATAGTATATTTATTATTCATATTATCAATACTAACATATATCATGGTAAATATATAATAATGAAGACATATTAATTGAATCTCAACCAGATACAAAGGTATTATCCACTAAATTATTGCTCATGGTATAATGTGAAAAGAGAAATGATGGGTACAAGGAGTCATTAAATAATTTTTTTTTCAATTTTAAAGAAATGGATAATTATTTGTCAGCTTTACATGCTCCTCCTTCAAGTTTAGATGCATAAGTAAACAATACTAGCCCACTTGCAACAAGAAACCATTCATTCCACTTGTAACAAGAAATCATTTTCAGCTGCGCACAAAAAAAAAAAAAAAAAAATTCATAGCTCCGACAAAACCAAATGAAAGAGCAAATTCTTTCCAAAAGATTATTACTTGTATCTCAACCATTTGACATTTTTGCACAAAGTTTTCAGCTTTTGGGTGTAAAACTCATGTGCTATTATATCTAAGCTTCTAGTGCATAGCATATAATAACATTAGATTATGGTAATGGAGATTATAATTTCAGTGGTACTGTTATTTTTAGGTATTGCAGCTTTGGCAGTGATCCATATTTGCCTAGTTGGAAGAGCTTTCAGAGAAGGAAGATATGAAACAGGTCAAGCTATTGTACCAGGAAGTTTCATCAATATCAGCAACAACAACAGATATGGAGTCAAAAGGATTTCAAATGAGGACTTGAAAAATCTTCCTTGCTTTGATTACAAGGCATCTGCAGAGAAAGAAGAAGGAAGTAGTAGCTCTTTAGATTGTGCAGTTTGCTTGGAGAATTTCAGTGTGGGAGAAAAATGCAGATTGTTGCCAAATTGCAACCACAGTTTTCACTCCCAATGCATAGATTCTTGGTTAGTGAAGTCTCCTATATGTCCAATTTGTCGAACCATTGTTAATCCTCAAAAGTTTGGTGTCATTTTGAGTCAAGAAAGAAGTATTTCAATTGATGTTGGAATCGAATTAACATAGTAGCAAAATTTGCTTTTTAGTAGTATATAAAAACAAAGCAAATAGCTTCAAATGAAGTGTTAATAGACATGTTCATATGTCATATATCCTTGTAAGGTTAATACATTTTTCAGTTTCAGTGCCATTAAGGCTGTTGTAATTAATGGTATATGATGAACTGATATATTAATTTTATTAATCAAAATAGCTTTTTTTTTTTATTATTTCTGACAAATAGGCATTGGCTACATCTTGTATTGGAGAAATTATTTGTGCATACCATCCAAGTTGTTTTTGTTGTTTCTTGCTTCAGTAACAGGACAATGTGTTTTGTAATGTCATTGGTGGATTTTGGTGAGTTCCCATAATGTAAAATTTTATATAGTATATCGTTTATGAATCTGATATTTTAATTTTGCCTTGTTTCATTGTTATTGTTTGTTATAGCACATTGTTATTATGAATTATGAATATGATGATTAATGCTTCTGGTATAAGAGTATCCAATCAAACCACTGATATCACAACTTTGCAAGATAAAATGCTTCACACAACATTTTTATTTCTTATTGTATATTACAGATAAAAGAATCAAATTCAAGTACAATTGTGTTAAACCAATCAATCTATAACCATATGATATGGCAATTAGCTCTTACAAAAAAATTCGAGCTAATTCCAACTAAATAAAAGTAAACAAGCAATCACTCTGGGATTATAAATGTCTGTTTACAAATAACAATTGTATCTTTAGGACATAATTACCACACATGAACTCGTCGTTCACATGGAGATGAAGAAGCTATCGAGCTTCTGTCACGAAAATTATGCAGAATTTTCATTAGAGAACGAGCCTTGCTGATAGCTTGAGATGTGCCATCTGTTAGAAGAGAGTATAGTGAGCTCATAAGAACAGGATCCTTTGATAATACTTCATTCACTTCTGCTCCTCCATGTTTACTTGCAGATAACAGGATCGAAACGCAATACTCTTTCCCAGTTCTTGAAGGAAAGGTCTGCAACATTTTAGTTATTACTGATAATCCTGAAACTTTCGCGATCGCTAATGCTCCTTCGACGCCTTCTGCTAAGGCTGCTAGAACTGCTAGTGAATCTGATATGAGTTCATCCCTGTCCGAGGAACATAAGGTATCGATCAGTAAAGGAACAGCACCTGATGCAAGCACCATCTGATGGTTCCCGTGGTAGAGAAGCAAAGCGAAAATTGCTGCCACCGCATTCTTTTTGCCGCATGTTGGTCCATGCTTGATCAGTTCAACAAGTGCTTGAATCATTTCTGGCATTTCTCCGATCAATTTTCGATACCCTTTTGCCGAAGCAAGGTAAAAAATTGTTGCGGCTGCTGTTTGCTTCACTTCGAAACTCAATCCTCTTTTAAGAACTGCTTGAATTGGTTTCAGTCCTCCACTCTCTATCATAACAACCTTGCCATTAGTATGCTTTGAGAGCTTTAATAGAGCTCCAATGGCATTCTCTTGTGCATTCTTATCTGCAGTGCACAAGAGGTTTATAAGGGGTAAGATCGTGCCAGCTTCGATCAAACACGATCTGTTGAATATATTTGACCTGGCAAGCAATCGAATTTCATAGGCAGCCTTGTTTTTCTTTTCGTTGGACCCGAAAACCAGCCTTCTAGCTAGAAATCTCGAAAGGAGTTTCATAGCTTCTGCTGCTGCTGTACTGCCTGGAATGATAGTTCTAGTTATGTCTCTACTTAAACTTCCTGATTTCGATAGAGAAATGCCGTTATCAGCACAGAACTGTTGAATCAACTTTCGGAGAGTTACATTAGGCACTAATTCTGTGGTTTTCAGCTTCTCTCCTGTTTTAGGACAGATCAAATTTCCAGCTTTGAGCCATTTTTCAATGGAAGAACGGTCGTAAGTCTGTCCTGTTGATACAGTTGCTGGATCAGTCATTAGCTCAAGAGAAATCGGGCAGCGAAAATCTTCAGGGTTTAAGCAACTAAGAGTCTCCATATTGCATCTGATATCACTTTGGACATTATTTCGATGATCCAATGTTTCGAAAATCACTCCTCTGCTGTAGCACATTAACGCCAGTAAGCTGCTGAGAAATGGAACCTCTTTCTCATCACAATTAGAGTATTGAAAACTAATGTTATCTTCCAACAACTTCACTTCCTTAGAACAATCACTCCAAAATCTTATCTCCAAATAATCAAGAACCTGTTTTATAACACTCAATTCCGGTTCAATTCCCTTCTCAAAAAAATTCAATACCAAAAAAACTTGTTTCGTTGCCCATTCATCATTATAGTCAAGCTCAAATTTTGCCTTGCGTGCTTGCCTCGCAACTAATTCAACTAATTCCTTCACTTCCCCACAAACATCTATCAAATTGAGTGGAAGAACATCAAGTGCTGTAGCAATTGTTCGAACGAGAACACGAAACTGCGTGGCAATAAACTGAGACTTCATTAGAATCCAAAGCCTAGCACCTTCACAGGTACAATCCTGCAGCAAAAAATGGATTTTTTGAAAGGTGAGGTGGAGCTCAGAGAAGCAAAGAACAAATGACTCAGATAGAACCAATCTATGGTCCTTAATCTCCTTGAAAAAAATGAGAAGATTTGCTATTTGTCGAATGGCATCTCGAGCATTCCTCTTCTGAGTTGGAAAGAATTTAGATTGATAATTGCATATGTTTTGACAAAGATAAATTAAAGAATCCAAAAGGGTATCCGGAGAAATTCCTTCGCAAGGATGAACTGCCGGAAAAGTAAGAATCCGGCGGTCAGACTGGTTAAATCTTTGAATCATTTGAAGAAGAAGATTTTTTTTTTTTAAAAAAAAAAAAACAGGTGAGCTCTGGTTTATTACTGTTATTACTCCGCTTTGAATTATAATGATAACAAGATTACAAGTGGAAAGAAAGGAGTTGAGATACATATAGGAAGGGAGATAACTAGAAAATCTTTGGGTACACGTGGCGGAAGATCATGCGTCTGAGGATACTGAGTTGACGGGTACATTTACTAGTCAAGAAATGGGGTGACAACTGTACATTGACACGTGGCGAGATGGGTCTGGCCAGAGGCTTAATCAGCTACTTGCTTGGATCCTGGGTCATCGATTTTTAGATTCTTTCTATTGTAGGACCTACAAACCGACCCTGACACGTGGGTTAACAAGAAGATGACATGTTGCTTGGGGTATTGGGCTCTATTGTATTTAAAGCAAGGCAATTTTAGAAGAAAATTTTATTCTAATAATTTTTCCTTTTTGGCAGGAACAAAGAAACCTCATGCCTTCCCCTCAAAAAAAAAAAAAAATGAAACCTCATGCCTCATAATGACAAAAATGAAAGGCAAATAAAATAGTTATATATTTTTGAGACTGTTGAATAAAATGGATGACCCAATGGCTCCCAAATTCAGGTGCAACTAATTTGGAATTAGTTAATAATTAATCATTCTACTATATGTGAACTTTCCATATAAAATTCATGGAATAGTTCGTCTCCCTTGGACATTAAGAAAAGTGTCTTCCAGTTGAAAGAAAATTTGTGATACATTATGTTAATTTGTTTTAAACAAATTTCCTCCATGAAAAAGGTTTTAAAAATTTTTAGTGTTTACTACATTTAAAACAAGGGGCACCAGTTTTAAAGGAACTAAATAATTTTTAATGGAACGATTTCTCATTTTTAATAGAATTAAATTTTGTAACAAAATTAAATTTATATAAACATACCCTGTTTATTATTATTTTAGGTTTTGAGAGAGATTCTCGATAATAATGACTATGGCCACTGATGATCACAACCAATTGCTGAAAATTTTTGAAATTAATAATTAAAGTAATTAATTTTTTATAAATTGAATTATAATTAGATTTTCAAATGTTCGTAAGTTCAAATACTTTCATAACAAATTCATTGGAAGATATTATATTTTAATATACATGAAATATTGAAAACATAAGTGAATTATATATATTCACCAAAAAAAGAAGTTATTTTCTTGAAAGATAGGAATCAATTAATGTAATTAAAAAAATATTTTCTAATATTTTGTAAGGTAAAATTATGAATCTTGATTTAAAAAAAAAACTAATTTTATTTTTGATGAAAATGGACCTTTTTTATGTTAGAATCATCATTCAAGCATGCATGCATGTTTCACTAAAATAAATCCTTGTAGTTCATAATAATGTTTATTTAGTATGATATACTTGGATCGTGCTAGAAGCTAAAGGCTGGTGGGAGATATTTTGAGTAAAGATGCAAATTGAGGGCCAAAAAGTACGCACATATCCATAAATTCATACGCATCATTTGTCCAAATTTTATGTTTGATAATCGTACAAGTGAAGTAGTAGTTGAATATATTCATGAAATGAATCAATTGCAATATTGCATGAACTATTTGAACGTCCCAAAAAAGTCAACCTGAAGAACTAACTAAACTAAACTAAACTAAAAAAATCCATATCCAAAGATAAAAGAGTTATGGACTTATATTACAAAGTGTCGGTAGAATCAATGATTACATATGAGCCCCATGCTAATGACTCCAATGCATGGGGAAGATAATGATCAATATTACTACTCGTATGAATACGGAACTTCTATATTCTAATTACAAACTTAACTAGTCGGACTACCCGCGCATCGTGCGGGGTGTTTGAGAAAACATACATAATACAGCATTCATAGTTAATATTATTTTCGAGAATTATTATTGAAATTGATAGGACCTTTTATTGATTTCACATCATGTCACGGAATTCAATTTTACCATACAGAAATTATTTTCCGAGAGCCAAAATAGAAAGCCAATTATTTTCTATTAGCATCCAAAATCCACAAGAATTGTTATCCAAAAAAACCTCCTTAGCACAGGGAAAAAAGTCAGAATTAGAATGAGGATGAAAATCTTTATTCTCAATTTTTTTATTAATAAGAACAATAATGATGGAAAAAAGCAAATGTATGATAATGGTAAACACAAACCCACAAGAATTAAAGAGATCGCAAACCCAATGACATCAATATATAGACATATGAAGTAAGTAAGAATCAGACACAAACCCAACTGAGTTATAAAAAAGGGTATATGTGCAAAGTCAATAACAACTATTACTTTACTGCTTAAAGGATACGTAAATTCAAACTAAACAAAAGATTCTTGAAAATGGGAATTAAAAAAAATTAGCCTAAACAAAAGATTCTTGAAAATGGGAATTAAAAAAAATTAGCAAACTTTAATAGATTTATGATTCCATTTAGTAACCTCTCCTAATTATTATTATTATTATTTATGAAATTAAATATATGATTCTACCACGTAACATCTCTTAAAATTATTATTGTCTAAATGATTTTCATAACCGAAAGCACATGATTCCATTT
>CANYLF010002877.1:0-19499 GCA_948193215.1 Bocquillonia castaneifolia
ATAATGATTAGCTTCACTAATCTCATAATAGAGATTTTATGATTTTTTTTTTTTTTTTTTTGCCAAGAAATCTCTGTATATTATCATGCAATGATACAATATCAACATGTAATTAAGTTATACGTGCCTCGTCCATAGATATTTATAGTCTCATTAACAAATTTCCTGCAATCTTCTTCCTTGACGACATCTGCCGCCATAATTATGGAATGTTTTGCACCCATTAATCTAGCTTTCTCACTGATTCCTTTGAGTCTGTTTTCTCTCCGCGCAATCAATACAAGATTTGCTCCTTTTTTTGCATATTCATATGCAATTTGCTGCAATCATAATGATAAATTCTATAATATTCTCATGTAGTCAATGTAATTAGAGTACTTCAGTTCATACATCAGCAGCATTATAATGCTCACTCTGCATACCAAAAAAAAAAAGACTCAAAAATTTACGAATCCAACTCAGATTAATTAGAGTTCCTAAACTGATGAGCTTCACGAGTATAAAATATGTAAAATGTTCAAATATGTAGCAATATGGTTTGTGCATATAAAAATGCAACGTAAGGGGGTTTTGCAATCCAGATGGACATAATTTTTGCTTTGTTGACCATGGCCTACCAGAAATAGATTAAAGAAGAGAATAAATAAAGTTAAAAGATGCCCTACATATGTCAAGATAAAATTGTTTTATCATGTGTTTGACATTGCATAAGAGTTGTTCAATAAAATTTCTCCAATTGGAAATCTCTTTTTATTTAGGAGAGTAATTCAAACTTGAAACTCACGAGTCAATTACAAACGTCTGCTTAGACCAATTTTAGAGTAAGATTTGATTTAGCCCTTGAACGCTTTTTTTTTGGAATGTTTAGCACTGATCTTACACATTTTAGGTCAATTTAGCCCTAAATTCTAAGAGTATATTTCCCTCTCTTGGAAGAAAGAGGGCTAGCCAAATGACGAGAGAGGGTAAGCCAAAAGATAAATAACTACTTTAACCATTTAATTTTTTTTCTGACAATTTAACTTAGTATGTTATTAATTTTTTACAATTTTACTTTTTTTTTTTTGCAAATATATTTAAAACGTGTAAATTTTTTGACTGCATTTTAATTAAATAAAATGGCAACCACTTTTTCGCATGCTCTGAAATCTGATATCCTAATATTTAAAAATTAATTATAAAAAAATATTTAAAATTATGCTTAAACATCCTTTAGCTTTGCCAAATTATACTAAAAATTCATTCTAATAGTATTTCTAATTGTCAAATCTTTGGTCAATATAGTTAAATCAATGAAGATATTAATAAATTATAATTATGAAAAGAAAAAATAAGTAAAATAAAAATCGAGAATCATTTTAATAATTAACTAAAATAATGCTTTCATCTAATTTCGATAATATATATTCTAAATTCTTTTATAGAATATTTTGAAGAGAACCCTATCATCTGAGTTTAAGAATAATATTTTTGGAAATTGCATTTTAATGAATAAATAAAATTTTAAAATTAATTAGTTTAAAGTTTAAACAAAAAATCTTGAAAAAAATTAAAACATTCATATAGTTTTTTAAAAATTCTATTGTTTTTATTCAATAGTGAGATTAGAATATGAAACATGTTATTCAATCAATGAAAGCTAAATAAATATGTTTCTTAAGATATGTATTTTAGATATTTGAGATTTTTTATATGAAAAAATAAAAATGAACTAAATTATTTTTCCTTTTTTAAAATAAAAAAATAAAGTTCATATTCATTTAACTAGAAAAAATAAGACTGAACTGAAAATTCTACATTTCAGAGTTGTTTGTTTTGAAATTAATTTAAATTTTATTAAAAAAATCAAAGTTAATTCGGTGGCATGTGCCACTGAATTTGGATAGCCAGCAAAATTAGAATTGTTAAGAAGCCAAAACCGAGATATACGGCCAACAAAGTTTGAAAACATATAATACATGTGAAGTGCAATTGGCCTATCTTTACGTTCATGCATGTGTGTGCATATATATATATACGGCCATTTGTTAAAGGAGATGAGTGCAGAGAGCGTTTCGGTGAGTGTTAGAGAGCAATTTGTTTTTTGGTGTGTATTTGTGTGAGTGTAATACTTTTAGGTGTTTAGTTTCTCTATTGATACAAAAATTATAATTAATCCATTGGTTTATTTTTGTACAATTTGAGGGATAAACACCATTTTATTATTTTTGGGTTTCGGATTGTGAGGTTATTCTCCAAATATTTTGTACTCATAATTGTTAGTGGATTTTTATTTTCTCCTTTATCCATGGATGTAGGCTTACGTCGAACCACGTTAAATTTTGTGTCCCTGTTATTTTCTCTATTTTGACGCCTCCATTTATTTTTATTATTCCCAAATAAAATATTTGTCCTACTTCCACTGCACTGCTTGTGCCCGGGTCAATTTATTAACTTTCCCAACAATTTGTTGATAAATTTTTCTTTTCAATCAGTTTGACATAAATTCATGCATTACAATATCTCTTTATTGATTCCAATTTCGGTGTGTCTAAAGAACAATAAATTTGAGACAAAATTAAGCCAAACAGTGTAAGTTTAGTGCTCATAAAATTAGTTTTATAAAACATCCAATGAGTCAATTGATTGATCAAAAAAAATTCATAGGCCTATTTAATAACCTTATTATTTGTAATAAGGAAGGATGCTAAGGTGGATCATTCTCAAGTTCACGATACAGTTTACCTTGTCAAAGAGAAGGGAAAGAAAGCTGAGCTCAGGCATCATTGAGCATTAATTCATCCAGTAGGGATAAAAAAAAAAAAGTAAATTAAATTTAAATGGTATTCAATTGAAAATTAAATTCTGAAAAATTTAAACATATTGAAATCTTTAAAAATTTAAATATTAAATTGAATTTTTTTTTGATAATTTTAATCACCAAAAATTGATTATTTATTGAATATTTTTATTTTAAATTTTTACTTTTAATTTATAGTAATTAAAAATATATAATTAAAATTATAAGTAAATAATTGTAGAGCTATAAATTGGAACAAGAGTATAATATAAGACCTCAGTACTTTTTTTTCTATCTTCCTTTTTAACTTTCTTCTTCTTCTATAGATGAGATAACTGGAGAAAAAATAATGGTCAATGATATTACGAAGTGGTAGAGAAAAAGAAATTTTAATTTATTGATAATAATTTCATAATAATTTAAGATTGTATAAATTAATTTGATATTTTTAAAAAATAATAACTTAAAATTTACAGTAAAAATGTTAATTAATTTTTCTACTTAATCATTTAAAGTGATTTGGATTTGATCAAATAAATTGAGTTAGATTTGAATTGAGTCATCCATTATTTATAAAAAAAATTACTGGAAATAATAAGTTCTGAAAAATATTAAATTAAAGTAATAATTTTGACTATTAAACTTACTTTTTATTTGGCTAAAACGATGAGCTAAAAATTTTAAAATATTTCTTTATCAAATTTTAATATTTTAAATTTGACCTCCTAAAATTTGATTTCTAATACAGAATTTTAAATATATTTTTTAAAAAAATTTTACTCAAATTAATAATAAACTTAGATTTCTCTACTTTCTAGCTTTTAGAAATTTTAAACATTTTTCTTCTTTATTAAAATTTATTTCAAATATCTCAAAAATGTTTAAGAGAGAAATAAATTATATTTATTTCAGACACTTACAAAATTCACAACTCAAATAAATAAATTTCTAGATCAGCACAATATATTTATCAACAATCTACAAGTAAAAAATTGTTGAAAGAAAAAAAAACAGTAAAAGGATATCAGCAGGACCAAATTAAAAGAAGAAGCTGAACATACCTCTCCAATGCCAGAGGAAGCTCCAGTGATAATAACAACTTTATCTTCCATATCCTCACCGTAATATGATTTATAAAGCCAGTCACAAGTATTTATGAAGCACAAAGCTGGCCATGAAAAAGCCAATATCACCGAGCTTACTGGTGGAGCCACCCAGTTCATTACTGAATTTATTAAATCCATTTTTAAAATTAATATCGTCTGAGAGAATTCAAGGAAGAAGAAGAGAGAAAATAATTAATTAAAGTAGCAAATTGAGAATATAATACATATACATGGTATATATATATTGTATTATTGCCACACAGAGAGGTAGATGATGAACAAGAAGATCACATGTAGCAAAGATTTTGAACACACGTGTTCCTTAAGCATGGTATGCATGACGGATGTAAGTAGGGTTCTTTGGATTTTACTGCATGATAATTGATAAATAATGCTGCTCTATTTATTTTATTTTATTTTAAGGATTAATATGTTTCTAATTATTATGCTTGCAGAGATATGAAACCGATTTTGGGTTCATATGCATCATCTTCATATTCTTTAAGACACCTGTGTTCTTTAAGTTGCCATTCTTATGTAATGGATGACTATCCTGATCTAAAAGTTGCTTAATACAACATCATCCAATTTCTTATTCTTTAAAAAAAAATGAGCCAATTTTTTTTATTAAATTATTTAGTCTCTAAAATTTAGCATTAATTTGAATTTCTGCTTAATAGAATCAAAATAACGAATTAACGATAAACATTTGCAATTTCCAAAAAAATTTCACTTTGAGATATTAATCGAAGTTAATTAACTCTATCATTTTTAAGTAAGCATTATTTTGTCCTAGGCCTTGGCTTCTCAATCCATGACGAGAATTTATTCATTTTCAAGAATTGTAGTTCACACATAGAAGAGACTCACCTCAAACAATTATCCTGCAAACACTGTTATCATAGATCACGCAGTTCCAAAAATTCCTGTGAATTAGTTCCCATTTCAAGAGCAGGAACATCTCTTTGACATCCGATAAGATCATGAATCTTCTGAGTGAAATCCATTATCCTGCAAACACTGTTATCATGGGCATGCACCAGAGAATCTGTTGCTGCTAAGATTGAGAGAGATTTCCAGTGCTAGAAGTTGACCAAGCTCCTTTGGAATATCTCCAGAAAAACCATCGTCTCCAAGGTTGAGCAATTGCAGCTTACTGCAAGATCATATCTCCGCCGGAAATTGGCCTGAAAGTTGATTCTTTGCCAAATTCAGCTTGGTTAATTCAGTCAATGATCCGATGCTATGAGACAGTGAACCTGTAAGCACATCAACGACCAGTAGGCTACTAGGTAGAGTATCAGGCAAAGAACCAGAAATCCCATTAAAATGAAGATCAAGAAACTTGAGACTTCGGCATCCAGCTATTGATGGAGGGATTCCTCCAGTAAAAAGATTGTTGCTCAAGTCCATGAAATTCAAGCTCTTCAAATTTCCAATCTCCGAGGGAATAGTACCTGCCAGTCTATTTCCATTCAACCTCAACCGATAATGGTTGGTGCAGTTTCCTATATCAGGAGGTATGACGCCTGATACATCATTCGAAAGTAACACTAGCTTTATTTAGATTCTGCAGAGCAAAAATCTGTTTTGGTATTGAACCAAAAAGATGGTTGTATGAAAGATCAACAGCCTGAAGATTCTGACAATTCAATAGAGAATTCGGAATATTTCCTGTTACATTGTTCTGCCAAGCAAAGAATAATGTCAAGTTGTTCAGATTTCCAATCGAAGATGGAATCTCACCTGAAAAAGCATTGTTATCTACTTCAAGATGAGTAAGAGCTGTGCAATTTGTGATTTCAACAGGGACTGTGCCTGTTAACTGATTAACACTTAGCTGAAGCTCTTTCAACTTCAAAAATTTTCCGAAACTTCTTGGTATGCTCCCGTCAGGAAATTCTATGAAAAATCAATGACTGTGAGCTCTCTGCAGCTTCCAAGCTCATCTGGGATTGTACCAACTAACTGTTCTGCCATAGAAGCAGACTCTGAAGCTTGGTAAGTTCTCCAATTTTCTTCAGGATTGAACCGAATAAAGAATTCTGATAGAGGTACAAGTTCTGTAACTCACTGCAGTCTCCAATTTCTTCTGGTATAGGACCTGATAAGAGTGAAGTACAATTTCACTTAACAATAAAAGTTCCTTTTCTAGAGATCATAACTGGTACGTGTGCCTATTACTGATAATACCAACAATATGAGTTATACATGACATTAAAACTATTGGAGGAACTTGTCAACTGTGCAAATACAAAAACCTTACAGGCCTGGAACAGATTGGCACATGGATTGGTACCATAATACAGCCGTTTGATTATTAGGCTGCTGTTCCAATGGCATTTTATAATGATTTCAAGTACCTGTGTTACTGTTCAGCAATAAATCACCGAGTAGTTACTTGTACATTTTACAAGGGGGAAAAAGGATTAAGTACAAAAAGGTCTTTTTTTTATATAACCTTTTTCATGAACTTCAGCTGAATCAAGAGTCAAGACAAACCAAAGTTGAATACATATTGCCATGAAGACAATGAAAAATATGGTTAAGGTTTAAGAATCCTTGACCATTGCTACTCCCAACTTCAAAGACACCCTTGTGCCATTTACTTCGGGAAAAGCTGATGCATTCTATAACTAATTTGTAACCAAGCCATGCACAAAATTGTTTTTTCACTTGAACAATATAACATACATGTTCACATTTGTCTTCCAAAACCTTCAAAACTTCAGTAAATAGCACTTCAGGAGGCAATGCTCTGGTCAATTCAATAGTAACCGGAGGGGAAAAGCAGATGACAATAAGAACTTGTGTTATTAAAGCCATGATAAATATGATTTATGCTCAAGTTTGCATATGAATTTATTAAGTATAGCTTCATTTGATGCATATGGAACATGTATCGATGTTACTTACATATTAAATGATCCTTAACGCAATGCAATGCCACAATCTATCCCATTCTTCTCCTCTGATGCATTCCCTACATAGTGTGCAAGCTCGCGGTCGAGCAACAGTTGCCCTCTTCTTACCTGCTCAATAGTACCAAGAATGTTGGTCCAGTGAAAAAGTAAACTCAGGAGGTTGGTAAATGTATACCACATAATTTAACTGTCAAATATGCAACAATTGAATGTTGTCCAGACAAAACTTGATTTCTGGCACTAAAGATATATCAAGATAGCATCAACATTCATAAAATCCGAAAGTCCATGGAGCAAGGGTAAATAAGAAGTATCCGGCGGTAAAGATATGTCCAAGGTGCTTAGAATTCTGAATTATCACTTGGCTATAAATTTGCCCCTCCAAAACCAAAGTCCAGACTCACACATGCAGAACTTTTTTTTTCCTTTTTTTTTTTCCTTTTTTAACTATTTTATCAACAATCATAGCTCGTAGGAGACATTTTCTCTGCAACTAAGAAAGAAAGCTTGGTATAATCTCCTTACTTTTAATATAATGAATTTCATTGATGAAATGAACACAACTACAAGTAAAATCCTGCAGAGAATATGATCCAACTACAGCGAAATGCATTCTCTAACAACTCTCAATGAGAACATCATATGAATTATAAGAGAAAAACAAAAAAAATGAAGAGCAAAAATAATAAAATCATTTACCTTTGTCCTCAATATCAAATACATTAACAGGTCATTTCTTCTTAAGTTCCTCAGACAGTCTCATCTTCAACATCTTCTACAAATACAATCTATACGGGTAAGGATGTAAGGAAGAAAAAAGAAAATCTGTATTATGATTTGAGACATCGATAGAAAGTCAAATTGTTTAGAAAAAGATAGCAGGAGGAGGGTTTTCTCACCTCAAGAAGCATCTGATACCAAGCAGTAGCAACAGACAGGGGACCATTTTGGGTGTGTTTTACCCATGCAAGGTATTCAAGCTTGCACTCAGTCCAGCAGCTTCTCTCTCCTTGGCCCAAACCTCCAACTGCATGAAGAAAATAAAGAGATTAGCTAAGCTGCAGTTCAGGCATTTGTGCTGAGTTTACAGCCAAAAAACTTTAGATTTTCAGTGAAGACAAAATGCTTATCTGCATGAATGAGCTTACCATGAAAATAAACTCATAAACTAATAGGATGACAGAAAAGCCAGAATAGCTTAACATTTAGTTACAAAATGTCATGCCTAGCAAACCACATTTTGCAGTAGAAGACAAATATCTAACATATAAGAGATGACCAATTACCGTATAAGGACATGGCTGAAATTGGCATCAGATTTACAGATAAAAAATCTACAGATAATAGACATACAAGCTTAGTAGCACCCAGCTCAATCACACCTCTTAAGAAAGGAAAGCAAACTACAGTACAAAATTCATCTCAATAGTATAAAACTTTCCACAAGCTCCATTTTTTATACATCTGCAATAAACAGAAATATACAGAGAAAAATAAAGAATGGATTACCTGAATAGATGCACTCCGAATATGCCACAGGTAGCCCAATACAGAACAAGAACCAAAAAGATAAATAAAGCTTTAGTTTTGTTTTCCTCGTCATACAAAGCAAATCATAAATGAATTTGATATCATGAAGAAGCAGAACTCTACCTTACTTAGCAGAGATTGACTGAATATTTTGCTATCAGCATTAGAATTAGTAGAAAAATTACTAATAATACATCAAAATTAGCAGGCAAAAAACAAACCAAGAGTATTTAAGACCACAAAATTAATTAAGTTCTAGGAAATTAATTAATGTAGTAGGAAATAGAGAGAAAAATGTGAAATCAGAGACAGAAAATTGAACTTTCCTTTCATATATATCATAAATGTATATTGAAGTATGTAATTCTACACTTTACTAGCCAAAAAATATGATGAAAATAAAATTCTACACTTTACGAGCCAGTGTCCTCTGTTTTGTAGCATGCTGAACTACTTTTTCCTCCACTGGAAGGCCCTTCCGCCGCCTTACAGCATCGATGAGTTTTCTAGCCGTATTAGGCAGAACACTGGAGCCATCTCCAAACTCTTCAATTTCTTCTTCTGTTTTTGGCACATAAAAAGGATCCTCAGAAAGTTCTTCCCAATGGCTAAGGACAAGAAGGGCACTCGCAGCACCTGAAGTCCATCTTCTGAGCTCATCAGCAAAACCAAAACTCTCAGAAACTGGGACATATGCATGAACTGTGAAAAGTGGAGATCCTTCTTGCATTTCCTCCTTCAAGACACGAGCCCGTCTACGACTAAGCACTGCATACATTGAACCCAAGAATTCAGTAGGTGTGTTCAACTCACAAAAATACATTGCTTCAACAAGCCGGGGTCCATTCTTGAGAATAGCTGCTCTACATGCATCCTTGACAGCTGCCATAACCTGTCCTGTGAACATACCATACTGCTCAGGCTGGTGGTTAGATTCAGACTCATCAGCCGGCTCAGCCATGGGAGATACATAAGCCTCAACAACAAAAGCCACTCCCCACATTGGTTCATCACATAATGGTCCAGCTGCTGTTGCAAGCTGGAATCCAGACACTAAACTGTTCTGCAGACTCTCTGCTTCCATCTGTAATTTTTGAGATACTTCAGATGACGCATTGGCAGGTGCATCACAATCACTAGAATCATCCACTAAGCCCAGTTTCTCAGATATATGAGGAGAACCCCTTATAATAACAGAGGAATCGTTGCTCTTGCTTTTTGGATCTGGAGTAAAGAGAATGTTAGGGCCAACCTGTCTTGGACCAAGTGCCCAAATCCTCTTGAGAAGTTTTTGCCATTTTAGTTTGTATTTCTCAGCTCGATCCTTATCATTTTCACTCCACAACAAAACTTCGTTCTCCACAACCTCCATTATGCGCTTTTTGAGTTCTTCAACTGGATTCTCATCTTGCACAATGTTTGATCCAAATGTTTCCACACTTCTATTCAACTGCTCCAGCTTCCCACCAATAATATCACCAAGTATGCTGGCACTTTCATCAAGCACCTTGGTTAACATGGGTGGAAGTTTCATGACTTGCACACGAACAACACATCTTCCATTTGGTGTCATCTTCTCCACATGATCAAAACTACTACCCAGTGATTTCAGATTATCTAAAGCATTTGATGTACAACCCTCAATAGTCTCCCTATAGGAGACAAGAGGCGGAGAAACTTGGAGGCTCACCTTTGCAAATCTTTCCTTCAAATCCTTGACGCATCTTTCTAGGTGAACTTCACCAGCTGCAGCAAGCACATGCTCCCCCCTAGAAGAAACAGTAACCTCTACAAATGGATCTGCCCTGTTCAGAAGCCTCAGACCCTTCATCAGAGCAGTCATATCAGCTGGATCAGATGGTTCAATAGCAACTCTTAGTGTTGGAGCAACCTGGAAGCTCATGCTGGAGAAAGGCCAACAATTTGTCGTGGATGAAAGAGTTGCACTTTTTAAAATATGTTGGCCAAGGCCTCGAATTGCTACAATGTTCCCTGCTTTTGCAGAGTTTACTGGCTTCAATCCTTGACCCATCATGAGATACAAGGACTGCAACTCAGCATCCTGCACGTGCTTCTGCATTGAGTTTCCTTTTAAGGGGTCATATAATGCTGAAAGAACAAAAACTCTTTGCCCCACATGAAGAGCCCCACTAAAAATCCTTGCAAATGCAAGGAAACATTCATCTGATTCACTGCTTCCATTCTCATCACTGTAATTGTTCAAAACTTGCCCATTTGGACCCTTTTGAGGTAGCATTTTTATGGGTACAGCAAACATCTTGGATACAAAAGCAACAGAAGCTGCTTCAGTACTGGAATCACATATTTCAACAGACTTTCTCACAAGATCTGCCTCCGCAATTACACTAGGATCAGCCAGATCATGCAAAACCTCTCTCTTGGGAAGTAAACGTGAAATTCGAAAAGATTGTGCAACAATAGGATCTGGCATACACTTTACGACCATTGATAAAATTGAATCTGGCAAAGGAAGCCAACGGCTCATAACAGCTTGAAGCACAACCTTTGGATCCTTATTCTGAAGTTCACGAGGTGGCACATTCAAATTAAATTTTTTGATAACTTTCTCAAGTAAACCTTTGTTTCCATCAGGCTCTAAGGCTGAGTTGTAAACCTCCCACAATGGCTCGAGGACAAACTGCACAAACATAGGCCGAGCCTTGCTTCCTCTTTCAACTCCCTTCTTCCCTACAATCATCTTAGTCTTCTGAATGAAATACCTAGGACCCCACAGAGCCTTGTGCAATGCAGCTGAACTTGCACCAAGTTTAGATGCATAAAAATCAGCAAACTCGGTAATACTAAAGCCCCACCCATCCAAGGCACAAACAAATGCTACATTCCCCTTTTGTGGTTGAAATGTATCCTCCTCATCATCCTCTATTAACTCAAGATTCTCATCACCCAACTCGCCAGATGGGCCAGCAGAAAGTATAGAGTCAACATCAGACAAATATTTTTCAGACTTATAAGCACTCATAATCCCATTAACCTCATGAACAATCCTCAAAAGCCGAGTATAAGCTTCCAAAGGACTCAACTTCAACTCACAAATCAACCTATCAATCTTATTAAGAACCAAACAAGGACTAAGCTTTTCGATCCAGGCTTGACGCAAAACAGCATGAGTCTGTATATGAACACCCTCAACAGCATCAACTAAAATTAAAGCCCCATCACTCAACCGGGCAGCAGTAGAAACCTCACTGCAAAAATCCATATGACCAGGGGAATCAATAAGGTTAATGGAATAGTCTTTATAACGAAGAGCAATCGAAGAACTCTTCATGGTAATTGCGCGTCTCTGTTCCTCATCAAGATAATCCATAAACCTAAGTTTACCAGCTAACTTGGGGTGGAGAAGGCCACCACCAGTGGCAGCAATAAGGTGGTCAGCAAGTGTAGTCTTACCATGATCAACATGGGCTAAAATGCATATGTTTCTAATCTTATTGGCATCATTAAAATCACCCATCTCTCTGAATTTACTTGTATTTTGTTTGCTCTAAAACTACTTGTGTGATAGCTATACAAATGGTACAGAAAGAATACAACTTTGTAAATAAAGGTTGATTTTATTTACCTGGGTTTGGGCTATTGAAGTGATGACCACCTTTGGTGTATATGTATTCGTTGATTTGTAGGTGACAACGGCGGTGACGGAAAGCGGTGAGCTTAGGGTTCGTTAAAAACGTTTTTATGTAGTGAGCTGCTAAACTATGTCGTTTAGGTTGTAGAATTATACTGCCGAATTCAAAGCATGAAATGATTAGTTATATTTTGCCAACTCTATTTTTATTCTAATAATAAATACCCCTTATATTTAATTTTCTTATGCTAATATTCACGTGATACTACTTTAACATTTTTTATTTTGAAATAATAAATAATTATATTTAATGTCAAAATTTGTTATTGTAATTGGTGCATAAATATATTTTATTATAGACTATAATGCTCAATGCTAAATATCTTTATTACTATGGTTTATTTATATTAAAATATATTTAGACACTTCTTCAAAATACACATACTCAATTTTAATTTTTTTATAATGTTATATTTTATTGTTAATTATGAATTTTTATTTTTATTTTGATATAAAATGATAAAAAATTATTAAAATTATATCGAAATAGGTATTTAATATAATAAAAGTAAAGTACAAAAGATAAAAATGTATTTTTTTAAAAGATATATAGTATATTAATTAAGGTAAATATAGAGAGCAAAATTTAATTGCCTAAAATAAAAATATTACCTCTATGTTAATTATAGCATAATATTTAGTGCATAGCTTGTCTCTAGTTTTAAATTATTTAAACATATATTATTAATAATTTCAAAAAAAATGTGATAAAAAATAAATAAGCTTTTGAACTTTTTTTTAAAGAATATTTAAATCCTTTAAATTTTGAGTCAGCACAATTTAACTTCTAAACTTAAAAAAAATCGATATAAATCATTTAATTAAACTAACTTTATTAATTTCTTTTATTACGTAAGAGGCTGATTTATATTGATTTCCACCTGGTTAAAGGTTAAATTGTATCGAATTAAAGTTTAAGAATTTAAATTCTTTTTGTGAAAAAATTTAAGCCATATCACCTTTTGTCCGATAAATTTGATAAAATTATTATGGTAAAAAGTAAAAATATGCCTCTCTCTTTTTTCTGTAAAATGCACCCCTGATGTTATAAAGTGTAAAATATTTGAATAATTTTGTTAATTTCTTTAATTGAGGTGGTTTGTTAACGTTAAATTGATGATCTTGGACGTAAATGTATCCACAAAGGTTCAACAGCAACTTTGCACCATTTTAGAATACATAAACCCTTGAAAAATAATTTTTATTAGATAAAAATATTTTCAGTGCAATTAGCTTCATATGGGTATTGTAAATTTATGCCTTTCTTATAAACATATTTTACTATAAGACTTTGATTAATGAATATTTAATAAATTAATAACCTTAATTTAATAATAATTTTTTTTCAATCCTAGCTCGGAATATCTATATCTATCTATAACATATATAAAAGTGAGAGGGAGAACAAGAAAATTGACCACATTACCCTTCCCTAATTAACTTATTGATCGGTTTTAATGAAGGTTTAAATAGTTATTTACTAATTATCTTAATTAATTAATAGTAATTATGGAATTCCTTAATCAATTAGAATTAAGATATATTTATTTAATAATAAAAAATAAAATTCTTAACCAATTAGAATTCAAAAATATTCATAATTAGAATTTCAAATATATATTAAAAAATATGATACTTGAAAAAATATATAAATATGAGCTCAATGCTCTTATTATGATTGTGATGATACAAAATATTGTGTAAAATTAATATGTTTGCTAAGTGTTTTTCTAGGTGTTTGATGCAATGCAAGCATATGAGAGTGTGTGATGAAGATAAGGAGGAAGTAATGGAAGTGTAAGAAGTTTATGAGAGATATCAAAGCTCTTAAGATGATGAAGTTCTTGAGTGTGATGGTGAAAAATGATCATGAGTTAGGATGAGTGCTTGGATAGGTTTAAGTGTTATCCTAAGAAAACACTTGGGTTAAGGGCTAGCTTAAGCTTATATGTGAGCATTAACTTAGGTGGATAGGTTTAAGTGTGAACCTAATGAAAACACTTGGGAAAAGGTGAGAGCTTGGAGTTTAGAACCTTAGGATGTGATTTGGAGAGTTTGGAAACAGTTAAGGTTGATTGAAGAATCAAGCTTTGAAGAAATCCAAAGAAGTCAATTATGGGACTGCACACTAAGCTGGTTTTTAGAGTAGCTTTTAACATATCTATCGAAATGCTATATGGTAGAATTATATACGGGTGGAAAGCTACGGAAGTCTATTTTCTAGATCAAAAACTGAAATTCAATTTGGACCATTAATTTTGGAGTTTTAGATTTTTAAGTGAATTATCCTCAGAATTGAAAGCAGAAAACTGTGCAGATAGGTCATGTTCAAAATGGCACCAAAAATTCTACAGAAGGAATTTTGACATGAAATTTTAGGCTGTTGTAGCCCTTAAAGTGTAGTTTCATATGGCTTTTGAATCACATCAAAAGGAGTTATAGCTTGGGAGAAATGGCTGTTGGAATGAGTGGTACTCGGAATATTTAGAGCTTTCTACAAGAAGTTATGGCTGTTGCAAAGTCGCGCCCACAATGTAAAGATTGTCCCCTCGACCAGCGACAAAGCACACCCGCGAAAAGGAAATCGCGCCCAGACTTTTTGGTAAAAACTTAGAAGGCTTCTGTACACTTAGACCGCGCCCACGACATAACCAAATCGCACCTGCAATTTGAGAAACAGAGAGCCCCTTTTTGAAGGTTCGAGGTTGCGCCCGTGATGGACTAAATCGCCCCCGTGATTTGATCAGACAGAAGCCGCTCCTCAAAGGCAATCAAAGCCGCTACTCAATGACATCACTAAATCGACAGCGGTTTGATCAAAAAGAAGCCGCTCTCACAACAAGCAAGCCGCTCTCTCAAAAAGCTATCTTCTTCGCACCTGCGGTTTGATCAAACAGAGAGCCGCTCATCAAGGCATCTAGCCGCTTCTCAAAGGCATCCCTTGTCCAGTGATTTTCTAGCCAGCGGTTAGAGATGTCGCCCCCGCGACATTCAATGAAGAGTCTGAAAAACTAGCCGTTGAACAGATGTGAGTGCTTTTTATGCAAAAGTAACTAGCCGTTAGAGACACACTTGGGGTTATTTTTAACAGCTAGTTTTGGGTATTTTTGCTATAAATACCCATCATAAATGTTCTTCTAGTAAGAAAATTAATTCTTTGATAGCCAAACTCTTATAACGTTATTTTTCAATCATTTGTAATTATTTGGTTGTTTGGTTATGGGTAGCTAGAACTCTAGAGCATTTGTTGCTTGGGTTGAGTGAATTAGTTATCCAATGTACTAGTGTCAATTCTTTGTGAGCTGGGGAAACACTAGGGTTGGTTGTGAGTTAGCCATTTGTAAAACTCATTGTAAAGGTTTGGTGTTAGCCTCTTGGAAACACTAGGGTTTGTGAGTGAGCCTTGAGTAAAACTCATTGTAAAGGTTGTGAGATAGCCTTTGAAATCTCACATTGTCAAGGTTGGAGATAGCCTTGTAAATCTTCCTGTTATCCTTGGTGGATAGTGGAACCCCAAATTGTGTATTTGGGAGAGTGGACGTAGGACAAGTTGGATCCGAACCACTATAAATCCTTTTGTGTTCTTCTTCTCCTCTCTAATCCATTCTTGAAGTATTTTTCAATTTTTAATTCCACACCAATTCACCCCCTCTTGGTATTTCATAATTAGAATTTCAAAAATATATTAAAAAAATATAATAATTGAAAAAATATATAAATCCAT
Organism: Bocquillonia castaneifolia; assembly: GCA_948193215.1. Lineage (NCBI taxonomy): Eukaryota > Viridiplantae > Streptophyta > Magnoliopsida > Malpighiales > Euphorbiaceae > Bocquillonia > Bocquillonia castaneifolia. Next base: position 15,734 of record CANYLF010002877.1, read on the forward strand.
GTAACATATGGATTGAGTTAAATTTAATCATAAAATTATAAATTATTGAAATTATAAATATATATTATTAGAATTAAAATAATAAAATAATATATTAGGACATTCGGATTTTTAGCGTCAAATATTTGCAGTCTGACAGTTTAGCAACTTCATCGGGCCATAACTTATGTTAGGAAACTCGGAATCGGGTGATTCAAAAGCCTAAATTCAAGAGAAAATCAAGATCTACAACTTCGTGAAGAAGTCATACCCATTTGGAGACTGCAGATACCCTAAATTTGAGTTACAAGTCAGACACTTTATGCAGTCTAAGGAGAAATCCGAATTTTACAAGGAATTATTATTTAGAATTAATTAAAATAAGTCCTAATCATTATAGAATTTGTGACCAGCCTTAGTTAGGGTTTAAGCATTATAAATAGATGTAAACTAAGACTGAAAAATTAATATCTCTTTTCTCTCTCTAAAAATAAATAAGAAAACTTAGAAAATTTCATGGTGAATAAGAAAACTCAGAGGCTTCAACGATTAATTCAAGATTAATTAGGTTTTCTTTTTCCTTCATGAAAATTTTTTTTATGAAGAAGTCGTGGCTATTCGAAGATTGAAAAAACGTGAAAAATGAGTTACAAATTAAAAGTTGTGTGCGGTCTTGACTGAAATCAAAATTTTAAAATAATTAACTATTTGGAATTAATTAACACAATTTTTAATCCTTCTGAAACTTATGTAAAACTGTAGTTAGATCATGATAAATAGATCAAAACAATGAAGCTGATTCAATAAAATTTTTAATCATTCAAGCTATTGAATTTTTGTAGGAAATTCAAATTTTTAATGTGAAATTCGTAATTTGAAAGTTTAGCACATTTAACAGGCCATAACTTGAACTAGAAGATTTGGAATTGGATGATCAAAAAGTCCAAATTCAAGATAAAATAGATATCTACAACTTTCATGAAGAAGATGTGGCTATTTGAACACTGTAAGTACTTGAAAAGTGAGTCACAAATCAATAGCTTTATTTTTCAACCGTGAATTATTTTATTTGTGCTTAGTTTGGGTATTTTTTTTTCTATAGTTATGAACTAATTATTTAAACTTTATTTAGTAATTAATTTAGATCAGTTAGGTTATTTTTAGAGTAGAATTAATGATTAATCAATTTATTTAAATTAAATTCATATTTATTTTGAGTTTTCATAGGAAATTCAAATTTTTAATGTGAAATTTGTAAATCAAAAGTGTGGCACATTCGATGGACCATAACTTAAGCTAAAAGACTCATAATTGAGTGATTCAAAAGATTAAATTTAAGAGAAAATCGAGATCTATAACTTTCATAGAGAAGTCGTGGCCACTTAAATACTGCAAAATACTTTAAAAGTGAGTCACAAATTAGAAGATATGTAGAGTCTTGGTTGAAATTCAAATTTTAAAAGGATTAACTACTTGGAATTGAATGAAATAGAGATTCTAAACTTCTGAGACTTGTGGGTAGCTGTAGTTGGATTTTGAAAGGTATAAATATATCAAGATCGAGACTGAAAAAAATGATTGTTCTTCTCTCTCAAAAAAAAATAATAATGCTAATTTTACTAATTTTTCAATCATTCAAGCTATTAAGTATTGTTCGAAGATTTAAGACCTAAAATTAAAAAGGTATATAAAATTTTATTTTTTTACCATAAATTCTTTGTATTTGCTTAATTTGGGTATTTTCTTTTATAGTTATGAATTAATTTTTTTAAAAGTCTTTTTAGTGATCAATTTAGGAGGTTTAGTATAGAAATAAATTTTAATTAGTTTATTTAAAATAAGTTTATATTTATATTGATTTTATGTAAGAAATTTGGATTTTCAATGTGAAATTCTCAAAATTTAGTGATTTAAAGTCTAAATTCAAGAGCAAATTAAGATCTACAACTTTCATGGAGAAATCATGGCTATTTAAAGATTATAAATACATGAAAAGGTAGTTACAAATCAAAATTTATATGAAGTGCAGTTTTGATCTAAATCTAAATTATAAAAGTATCAACTACTAGTAATTAATTAGCTTTAAAAAAACTAACTATAATTAATTCAAACAAGTGTTAATTCTTCTAAGTCTTGTGGGAAGTTGTAATTAGATTTTGAGATGTATAAATATATCAAAATCAAAATTGAAAAAGAGTTGTCATTCTCTCTAGAAAAATGATTGAACTAATTTTATAAAATTTTTCATCTTTCAAGCCATTAAAGTATATATTAAACATTGAAGACTTAAAATTAAAATGCATAAATTGAAGATGGAAGACTTACAATAAAAATGTATATAAATTTTTATTTTTGTACTATAAATTTATTGGTAATCAATTAATATGGTTTATCTTAAAAGGTAAGAAAAATAATTTAAGAAAATAATTATATCAATAACGAGTACCACGTGCAGCGCACATGAAGAAAGAAAACTAGTTGTATTAAATGCATAAGGTAATATTTAAAAAAAATTTGATAAGTAAAATTTTTTTAAGACTGAATAAAAATAAAAATTAATAATTCATCTGATACATAAAAAATTATTATGTAAAACTCTCTATTATTAGTGTTTTAGATAAATTTTATTTATACAATGGTTTATTATATCCATTACCTTACGTTACTTTTCTCTACTTTACTTTAAAAACCTATCCTTTACATCACTGTCATTTTCTCAAATAAAGCATTACTCGCATAAACAAAAGGCAGAAGCTTTACTATCATTTATTAACCTATTTTTTAAAATTTAATAACTAAAATATATATTACCATAAAAATTATTTATTTTTAATTAAGAATAATAATTTACATTTAATATTATTTCTATATGTTTTTGAATGAAAATAAAAATATATTTTTAACATTACATTGATAAATATGGATTGCTTTTTTGGGAACTATAGAAATAATTAAAAATAATATTAAATTTACATTAGGGGTGGATCTATACCTTATCAAGAGGAATAATTTTAATAAAAATAGCTTTTAATGAATAAAAAAACCCTCCTCGACCCACCAATTTGGTGGGTTAAAATATAGGGGGTTTTCAACCATTCCTAACCCTCCAAAACCCAACCCTCTATTATTTTACTTTCTTCCAAAAAATGAGTTAAAATCACTCAACCTTTATAAACCCTTTCCAACCACCCATCCAAACAAAGTGTAATGCTTGTAACTCTTCCTATGGGAATTTATGCATGATAGATTCCTTAATCCCTAAGAAGTTGTAGTGAAAGTAAGCAGTGATTTCGGCATGGTTTTAGCTAATACAGCAACTAACGGTGAAGAATTGGTCTAATTCAATCACCCACAAGTCCTAAAAATAGTGGTCCTTATAGCAAAGCCCTTGCAATGTTTTGCCAAAAACACTTTGGCATGGGCACCAACTTGAAAGCAACTTTAATATTGCTGCTTGATAAAGCTAGCCATGAAAGTCGAACAAGCTAATAGCAACAGGGTAAACCATGGTACAAGCACAAAGTGAGACAAACGACCAATAGGTTTTAATTTAATTCTCTAATTTTTGTTGGAAAAATTGTAAGAAAAAAAATGAGTTTTTCCATATTTTGAGGCATAATAATTTATTAATTAAATTGGATAATTGAGTAATAAATTATTGATTTGTACTTTATTTCATGAGATCTTTAAAACGGTATATTTATGCTCAAAATGGTTGAGTGATGAATGAGAAACTGAAGCTCAAAGTAGGCCACTTGGAAGTTTGTTGAGAAATAAAAGGGGGCTT
>CANYLF010002892.1:0-11484 GCA_948193215.1 Bocquillonia castaneifolia
TATGCATTATATTATAAATATTACTTTTTAAGAATAATTTATAATAAAAGTATTTTAAATTAATATTTATAAAATAAAAAATCAGGCTCGATAAAAGCTCGATTAGGCTCGTGAACACTATATGAACAAAGTGGTGTTCGGCTAGAGCTCAGCTCGTTTACTAAATGAGCCTAAAACCTGAGCTCGAGCTCGGCTCGTTTAGTAAATGAACCGAGCCTGAACATCTCAAAGCTCAGCTCGGCTCGACTCGAATACAGCCCTACATCCAGTTCAGTAGGATTCCAAACGAAATCGCAATCTTTCAAATTCTAGGATTCCTACTAAAGTTGTGGTGGAATTAGGATTCTTTATTTTAGGAGTTGCATATAAAATATCTAAAATGCTCTTTTAAGGAAAAGGAACTTCATATCTGAATTTACAGTCCTGTTGATATTGTGCATTTAATGATTAGCATCTTGTGTATCAATTATACCTGTAGTCGTTTGTGTTTCATTCACTCCATTAGATTTCACTAGAAAACGCATATTGGATTTCTAAAATTGTAGTACTGGTGACTAAGGAAATTTTCATCTAGAATTAGTTCTATATTTCTCTCCGACAAAAAATAATAAAAAAACTACCCAAAAATGTTGTAATGAATAAATTGATTGCAGCTGTAAATGAAAGGCAAAAGTTAAAATTAAAAAAAAAAGGAAATAAAATAAACAGGGGGAATTTTTGGATGATATTCTCTGCGATAATGTTGATGATATGACGCATCAGAATATGATCACAATGCTACCTCCAAAGTGCCAAAATGCACAAAAGCTCTTTGCAAAACTCGTCCACAGGCATTATATTACATCTTTAACCTGGTCCATATAAAATTATAATCCAACAATCCATTAATCAATCTGCAGAGAACAAATATGAACACGATGATTCTTATGCTTTTAAGTTGTCATCCTTTTTCTGCAGTCACAATCTGCCGAGGGTCATATAGCTAGGACAAATAATCTTTCTGACAAACAGATATGAATCCCAACTACAAACAAAATATACAACAAGTCAACACTGCTAACAAATATGATGCCCAAATAGAGACGGACTACAACACTGTACAGGATGCCCTGAAATTCACTCCCCACAATCAGCTTCTTTAACCTATTCTTAGTTCTGTAATTTTTCAAGTTTATTAAACCCATGTTTCTCATAGACATGAACCATTATTGAGGCAGTGTCTATGACATGTGACGACGAGCTGTGATCTCATTAAGAAAAAGGTTCAAAATTGTCCTAGAGTAGTAGTAAATTGCTATTAGCAAACCTTAGTTCTTCGACCTCTATCTTAATTCTGTTTTTTTTTTTTTTTTGGTGGAAAAACCAAAAAAGATCCTACTGCTCAAACTAGCAAAAGAGGGGCGGGGGGGAAAGAGCCCTGAGATACACCACTCTAATACAATTAAATTTTCTGAGCCTGCTACAATAAACTATACAAAGTTACAAACAACCCGTACTTTACTTCTGCAAATTTCTATTAACATAATTAAATTTTATATATGAAATCTCATGGTTAACTGAGCTATGATTGAGAAGAATGTATCTCCTTTACCAAGAGCAGCATATTGCCTTGAAGTAACCCTTCGTTTAATGAGAAGCAGTAACATAGAGAGTCACATGTCAGCAGATTTTTATTTTCTAAGATTTCCAGGACATCGGCAAATAAACATGCAACAGTTGCATTTAAACAAGGATAGCAGCTGCTCTGAAGTAAACAAATTATGACGGTTAATACAATGTGAGGAAACTTTAATTTCTCCATTTATTTTTGTCTTATGCATATGACCATTCACTATAAATAACAACTATTTGGCAACTTCAATCAAACAAATCAGAATCAAAGCAATTTATAACAAAGAGACTAGGAACCCATCAAGCATGGCAGATAAGAAGCAAGGAGGAATTGTAAAGAAGGGTCATGAAGAGGGGCTCAAAATGGCCATTTCCCTTCTTGAGGAGTTCGAACTTCCTCTGGGGCTCTTACCTCTTGAAAATGTGATTGAAGTTGGTTTTGTGAGGGAAACTGGATACATGTGGATTGTGCAAAAGAAAAAAGTTGAGCACAACTTCAAGATGATAAGCAAACTTGTGAGCTATGATGCTGAAATAACTGGCTTTATCAGCAAGAAATTGATCAAGAAACTCAAGGGAGTGAAGGCCAAGGAGCTCATGCTCTGGCCTCCAGTTAGTGAGATTGTAGTTGATGACCCACCAACTGGCAAAATTCACTTCAAGAGCCTTGCTGGCATCACCAAAACTTTCCCAGTTGAAGCATTTGCTGCTGGCCAGTAAAATATAAACAAAATCGTTATTGTTGAAGGTCCACCAGGCACCTGCAACAGCTCTACATGCTTTACATCTAATATATATTTGTACTTGCAGCATTACATTTCCTTCATTTTGCAGTTCTGTCATCAAGGATTTGATGAGTTAATTATACCAGTGTTTAAGAAAAAGAATAAGCTCTAGATGATGTTTTTGCTACATAATATTGTTTGAGAAAATCATGTCAATTATACTAGCTAATGTAAACAAGAACATTCTTCTCAAGTGAGTTGATATAGTTTTCCTCCTACCTTGAAATGGGATTGGACTCTGCAATTAGATGATCGCAGGTAATCCACCTTTTCTTAGTTCTTTATAGTTTCCCACCCCTTCTTACCCCCTAACCCATCAATATTTGAGAAATAATCACTAAGAAAAGAAAAGCTGATCAAAGTCGAGACATTGCCAAAAGCCTGTTTTTAGAAAACAAAGGTATAGCAAGAAGCAACTCCACTTGCTGTATCCGATATTGATTATCGAATAAAACAATGCATAATGCATTTAAATTTAAAAGTTATCAAAGATAAAAATTTGTTAGTAAGATTGTTTTAATTTTGTAGTTAATTTGCTTAGCTAGCCTGATATAGATAAGGAAGAAAAAAAAACAGAGTGAATATTGGAAAGCAAACGCACAGAAAAGGATAGTTGACAGAAGTATAAATCCACAGGATAGGTAATGCGCAGAAAGCCAATAATTTAAACCAAGCATCTGAAGGATGACACACTCAACTAATAGAACAGAACAAATGATGAGACTACCTCAGGTTAAAAGAAGAAACAGGGTGCCACACAGTCGGCTCATTCATTCAAATAGAACTAAAACATGATAAAATTAATATCAAAATTTTGTAATTAAACTTCTATAAAAGCTACATGGATTTACAAAAAAACAAGAAGGGCCCAGAAGCTGTCGTACAATAAACAAATGTATATATTCATGAAAAAAAATTAATGTGTACCTGTACAGATCTTTTTGTAAAATTTTCTTTTAAGCCATGAATCTGAAAAGACGAGTTATAAATCTAGCCACTCCCCCTGCTATTTTGGACCCTCTCACATTGTCCCAGAATTGAACACATGCAAATCCATCAAGGTATTATAGTGCCCCTTCTCAATTTCTTCCTCTTTCACCTGATGGAGGAGGAGGGTTTCAATGACAAAATCTTCCCAGTCAATTCCTTTTGCTGGTGTTTTTCGTTTCCTCTTCCTAGTATTTAAATCATGTGGAGGAGCAACTTCAATACCATCACCTGAATCAGCATCAACTGGATGCATAATCCTTTCAATGCGCAGCTTTGCAGCATTTATCTTTGCTCTCCGCTTCTCAACTGCAACACATCCATTAACAAAAGATGGAGGCATAGAATCAAATCCTACATCTTTCTCCAATATTTGCTTCAAAAGAAGTTTCCTGCTCAATTCAGATTTCCCACTCCACCAATCTGAGGCAAAAAGCTCAAGCCCCCTCTCACTTTTCCTTCTATAAGCCCTTCCAATCTCTTCACTATACCTTTTATAGCCACCCTCATTCAAGAATTTGTTATAAACCATGGACAAACACTCCTGTGAAAGCTGAAGTTGATGCATATCAACAACTCCCATTTTATCAAACCCACTTCCATTTCCATCCTTAAAATATCTTGAGTCATCATGTTCCACCCTCTCCTCAGCACCATACTGAACATCAACCATCCTCAAACTGTGCCCAAACACCTCTCCCAAGTCAACTGCGCCACAACCCAAATCCTTCTTCTCCTCACCACATTTTCCCATTGACTTCATCTCCAAATAACGCAACACAAAAGGCGCATTCTTCACAACATTCTTAACCGTCACATCCTTCCCCCATGGCAAAACCTGCGCAACAGCCACAAGTTTCTCTAACAACTCCTTATACCTCAACTTAGACGTAGATACAACTGCGTGCACTTCCCTAGCCACATCCTCAATCTTTACACCCTCAACACCATTCAACTCCGCAACAAAAACCAACACAGCAGCAACAATCGGCAACGGCTGTCTTCCAGTACTTAAATACCAAATAACCATACACTGCATCAAAAACACACCTTGTCCTCTCATTCTCTCAAATTTATCACTATCAATTCTCCCTAAATCAAACCAATTCCTAACAACTTTCTCAAACACACCAACTATATCAAACTCAGGTAATTTCACATTCAAATGATCAACAACACGGGTAATCATCCTACCCAATTCATACACATCACAGCCAATTACATCCACAATTTCAGCAATAGACAGTGTTGTTTTACCATCTAACCTAACGACAATATAAGCACAAGCGCCTACTAAAACTGGAAACCAATTGCCTTGACCAAATTCACCATCAGTAACATTATCAACCATTGATTTAATATCAATAACTTTCTGACCTAATAGATTCAACTTATAGGCTATATCATCAATAAGTTTATTTGATTCATAAATTTTTTTTTCTTTGTAATTCAAGGTACTGCCTGTACCTGAAGTTCCGATACGGACAAATACGCCTTGCGGACCATTTATACCGCCTATGTGTGTCTCGTAGTTGTCGAATCTTTGAACGGCTCCGCAACCTTCGCATACTCTACTTCCTGTTATGTCGTCGCGGATTAGTGATTGGTGCCCGCAACTGTAGCACGACATTGTTGAGCCACCCACTAACAGAGATGTTGACGACTATTGGCTATTTTTGTGTTACAGAAAATTTTACCCGGCAGGTTTTTGAGTTTTTAAGGTTGCTCAATGAAAGTACTACTGACCGATGTGGGATTCTCTATATATAAAGTGAAAAAAAACCAAGTGATATTAAGATTTCCTAACTGGGTAATTATATTTACCCCTATGTATTTACCTTCTGATTTTGCCCTAGACAGTAATTGCTCCTCACCTTGAAAAATGCATTTTTATTTCATTTTTATAAAATTAGCTATTCATTTCCATATAATTTTAATTATTTTTTATTGAGTTAAAAGTAAAAAAAATCATAGTTAATATCAAAATATGATACTATTATAATGATAAAAATATACAAATTAACGTGTAACTATATTTTTATTATAAATATAAATACTAATAAATTCTAATACTGATTATTCGCATTAGTATTTTTACTCATAATAGATATACTTAAGCACTAATTTGAATGTTTTCAAAAAAAAAGCACTAATTTGAATGTTTTAATTTTTATAATATCATATTTTGTTGTTAATTATAAGTTATTACTTTTAATTTAATAATAAAATATAAAAAAATAGTTAGTGTACCAAGAATAAAATATAAGGAATAAAAAAATATATAATTTTCAAACATCAAGGAACACTTATTGTATCTATCTATCTATCTATATATAAAAGTAGACTCCCAACAATTTTCAGTGAATTCAAAGGTCAATTTGCTTATGTGGCAATGCTAAACCATTTATTATTTATTTTTGCTTTACATTAAATATTTATACATTTCATTGATAGGCTTTCATGTACTTAATTAATATAAATACACACTTTATATAATAATTTTAAATGCATTAAATAATTTATGAATATGTAAGGACAAATTAAAAGTGTATTACATTTTTTGAAAAGCAATTGATAAATCACCATAAATATCAAATGAATATTTATATATTTTAATCTATATAAAAGATATACTTATATTTTAAATTTTATTTCAAGAATAAAATCTATATAATTTTTATTTGAAAAATTGCTATTGTTATTAATTTATATATAATGTATTTTTAATAATTAATAAAATTCTTCCATGTGTTTGAGTAAAATTGAGTGAAGTCTAAACTAATATACTTGTATGGCAATAATTGGTCATTCACTCAAAGTCATGTTCAAAATGAATTCCAATAACAATCCAATTTATTTAAATCAACTTGATCCTTTAATCACTTCTTTTATTATTTTATCTTTTATGAATAGTTTCATTTACTTTTATTTATATTACTTTTATTTATTTAATATTTATTATAGCTTTTTACTTACTTTTAATATTTCATAACATTTATTTTGTATAATATTTTTTATGCACCAATCATTTATATAGATAAAGTCAAAATCTATGAACAAATTAAAAAAACTTTTTAATAATTAAAATATATAATATATTTTTAATAATTAAATATCAATAAATGTTTATAAAATATAATTTCCCGTGCGATCTTCAAGCTAGTTAAGGTAAAGTATGGAGGTAAGATATAATTGCCCCTTTCCTAATCCTCTAACTATGAGTAAAAAGAAATTATTTATTTCTTAGTGAATTTTTTTTAACTCTTTAAGTAAATGTTCAAACATTTTTTTGGGTTATAGTTAAAAAAAAATACAGTATAATAAATGTTTAAGTACCGTTAAAAAAATCCACAATTTATCTCATTAAATTTTTACGGTAATGTTACATATATCAAACTGATTTAAAATTAATAAGGGTGAAATAGTAATCTTAAACTTTTAAAATGGTTTTGAAAATTGTGTTTGTTAAATGTTTTCATCTTAAAAAATAGTGCTGATTTTCAATAATAATCTCATTTGATTTGAATCAATTCGAACCCTTTATCGCTTCTCCATTTTTTATTCATTAATTTATAAGTTATTTTTTTATACAAGTATGGGTACTTTTTCTAATTAATTATTTTTTATAAAATAAACTTTTTTTATTAAGTATAAAATAAACTTTATCTTTTAAATTATATGCACTAATATAGATTTTGATCTCTTAATGGTTTTCTAAAATTCCATTACACACTAATATAGATTTTGATCTATTAATGGTTTCCTAAAATTCCATTAAGCATACCTTATGAAATGTATATAAAGTATATAATTTTACATATAGTTTTTAATTTTATTAATTTTCATATTAATAAAAAATATGCATACAAATTTGGTTTCGGAGGATGTATGATTTCTTTTTTATTTATTTATTTACGCATCTCGCTTGCTTTAGATGGAATATCCAAAAAAAGGGAGGAAAAAGGTGATATCCTAACAAAATCTATTACACAAAACTTAAAAACTTATAGCCATCATATGACTTGCAGGTCCATCAAAATGAAACTAAATTTCTATTACTATGTGCAAACGTAATGTCCCACCGATTGCTTAGAATTCACACATTTGTCATTTCTGTAGCAACCGTATAGATGGCATTAACTCATATAGAACATTCGTCTAATCTGTTTTTGTGCAGTTGAAATGCAGGATTAACCCATGTTCCACAGTTGCACTGCATGCCTGCCCAGTTGAAGGAGCCTAATCTTGCTTTGCAGCCCAAGCACTGAAGCTTCTCTCCCACAAAACCTTCTTGTACTGATCAATTCAAAGTCCGATTTAAAATAATTAGCATTCTAAATGGTAGAAGGCACATTCTGCAAAATACAAAGAGTATCTTATGAAAGTTGCAGTTTATATCTACCTGTTTGCATCCACTTCATGGGCTCTACAAACATGGAGGAACATTCAGCAGGCTCCTTTTCTCGGGGTTCACCGCTTCTCTTTTTCCATTTAAAACATTCTTCTCCCTTTCCACGCTCATGGGGAACTATGTTCTCTGCTGATGCTACAATTCTTCGACATTTTTACAGCGTTAAATGGCTTGAGGCTTAGGGCCATCTTCTAAACCAGTGTTATCCGCCACTGTGTTAGGCTCATGGACAGGTTCTGATACTGAGTTATTCATCATTGCTAGTGATGAACGTTTTAGGACAAATGCTGCCAATGATGGACAAACAGCTTATTAGGATCTTCATTTGTGAGATGAACAAAAAGAAAAAGTGTAAGAACATCAAAAAGATCACATTGATCCTAAAAACAGTTAATATTCAGAAAATCCTATATTTCTATCCTCGTCTCTTAACCTGGAACCCATCCTTTTTCAGAGTCGAGAAACTACCAAGGACTTGCTCCATATTATTTTTCCTCAAAGTTCTAATATACTTTCATTTACAGTGAGCTTGGACACACGTGGGCCTCCACACTCGAACACTTTAATCAAGTAATTTAAACACAAATCCTCAAGGAAAAATAATTCCAATAATTAATTAATTTATGGAAACACAAACACAGGAAGCAGATGTTATTCGGTTCTTCACGCCTAAAATTAACAGCTGGAATGATTTTTCCATCTGCATACTATTGAGAACGACAACATAAATATTAAAACACAGATCCTCCAAGAAAAAAAATTCCAACAATTCATATCCTTCAAGAAATTCACATCATCCTACGTCCTGTGCTGCTTCAACTTCTTTCTGTATTGCTTTAGGAAGTGTAACAATAAAGAAATTTCATGATCCAAAGCTCTACATATTATTGAGCACAACATAAATATTATTGTAGCTATTGATGTTAAAAGGCTGGAGATTACCCATAAATTTGGTCCCTTTCATAACAATTTCCATAACTCAAAATATAAAAACACCATTATAAACCAGAAGACAACATTAAACACATTACAATTTACAAAGACATGATTAACAAATAAGATTGCCATCTATGGTTAGCAACATGAAGAAAACATCTAATCCTCTATAGTTAGTTAACTAATTACTAACATTATTTTTCTTAAGGTTAGCGAAATAAAACAAAGCACAGAAAGGGAAACCCTACTACAACACATTGCACCTTCCTAAATTCTGCGTGCAATCAAAATAGAGCTATGCAATTAAAACGAATGAGAGGAATACCAGTATCCAGAATAAAAATTTTTAAAAAAATCAGAAAAATAGATTTACCTTCAAGGGAAAGACCTTCTTCATAGATATACCCGTTTGGTGTATGGTAGGGATTATCATTATAGTGACCGATTTCTGGTGTTTGGTTTTTGTTACTCCTACAGCCCTACTACTACTAGGTTTCAGGGGTGTATAGACACACTCACGGTCGATGGTTTCTTTTGGGCTTAGAATTGTCGAGCCTTCTAATTCCAAGGATTTTAAGTTCGGGGCTTCATAAAAAGAGCAATTGGACTAATCATTGATGGAATGAATGTTCTTTATTTTTTAAAAAATATATATTAAAAACTTACCCCCAAAAAAAAATTCCATTTTTTTGAACAATTGGTGTATTTCTTCATTAATTAAATTTAACTCATTTTTTTAAAAAAATAACATATTAAATTAAGAAAATACAATTTATTTAATAAAGTGATTTTTTGTAGTCTATTAAAAATTGACATCAATTTATGAAAAAAATGAAAAGATGTTAATTTTTCTGTATTTTTTTTCCATTTTTCACAAATGAAATATGGTTATTTTTTTGGATTTTTCAAGTTAGAATTAGAATTTATAGCTTTCACTTTAAAATTAAATTTTCGTTATAGATTTTAAAAGCTGGTGTCAAAATTTCAGATGCTAAAGTCTAATAATAAATCTTTACCGAACACCCTACTTAATTTCAGATGACTAAACAAGTCCTTTATTTTTTTGTAGACGTTTATTTATTTATATATTTTAATCTTTTTTTTTTTTTAATGAAAATATTACATAGAAGAATTCTGGATCACATAGGGTATACAGTTTTAGGGTTGTAGCATATTATATAGAAATAAACGGTAGTAGGAAGAGCAACATTAATACATCTCAACGAGCACTAATAATTCATTAAATCAAGCAGAAGATATAATCTTGGAGAGAGACGTATAGACCTGAAGCATAGATGGGCGATCATTTGGATCATATGCAACACAATCTTTAGCCAAGTGCGCCATGAAAAGGGTCCAGTGGAGAGGGAAATCATCTTTCAAGCAAGGATCAATGAAGCTGTTGATTTTCTCTCTCACATTGTCCCCTTCCAACACATTTCTTATCGATGCATAAAGCATCTTTTCTTCCCCAATATTTTCACTTACTAAAACATTTTTTCCTGATAACAGCTCCAAGATCACCACCCCATATGCAAAAACATCAAGTTTAGGAGTAATCAACCCATTTTCAAGGTACTCTGGAGCCAAGTAACCGTTGGTGCCAATAACATGTCTTGTCAACTGTGGAGCACCTTGTTCATCTTCGTTGGACAGCTTTCTTGCTAGCCCAAAGTTGGTGATCATGGCCCTGAAATTGCCATCTAAGAGAATATTGGCAGTGGTCAAATTCTTGTGAACAAAAGGAGGGGTGGTGTAGTCATGGAGGTAAGTTAAGGCATCAGCAACATTGTAGGCAATCTGTAACCTTTGCTTCCAGGATAAGGTGGAAGAAGATGAATCGTTCTTATGAGGGTGAAGCCAATCATCCAATGAACCATTCTCTGCATATTGATAAACATGGTAAGTGTTGCCTTGATTTAAGCAGTAACCAGAGAGTCTAACAATGTTAGAGTGGTTAATTTTCTTCAGAATGTCCATCTCACTTGAGACGATATCTCCTTTCAACACCTTCACTGCAGCATGATCCCCTCTAAAAGATCCCTTGTAAACAGAGCCTTTGATTCTATTATCTTCACTGAAACAGCCAGTGGCAATCTGTAATTCGTCAAAGTTATAGATGGCCATGGATTCAACGAATTCAATTACCCCATAAGAAAACGAAGACAGATTGTTTAAAGTTGCAATATTTGCCTCTTGAGATTTCTGAGTTGAAGAACGACGACGACGAAAGTACCAAAATGAAAAGGCAGAGAAAGCAAGCAGAGCAGCTCCAATACCAGTACCAACAAACACCCACTTCTTTGCAGAAGAGGATGCTGCTGCAACAGGAACGACTTGTATCGGGGGACTACGTGCCGGAGGTGGAGAATAAGCAGGCAATTTGATTACCGACGGCTTGTGTAGGAGAGGAACTAAAATGGTTGTGAAAGGGTAAATCAGGTCATCTTCCAGCAACTTGTTTGCGTCAAGTACGCTTTGTTCATTAGCACTGAACAAATCAGCAATCTTCTCAATGTAATCGTCCCATGTCACCAAATAAGTGAGCATGTACTTGGCTCCCATTAGAGTTTGATTGCGAGTAGGGCAAGCACATCTCAGCGGGACATGGATATCCAAACCAGCGTACAATTCATTGAGATCATAAGGATTTTGTTCCGTCAAGGATTGACAGGTGGTTAATCCTTGGTAAGTATCATTGGCCAATGTAAAATAGTTCTCGTTCTCATTTTTGATCCTGTAAGTGGCGTTGTG
>CANYLF010002924.1:0-20094 GCA_948193215.1 Bocquillonia castaneifolia
ACCCCAGAGATTCAAGGATCAGACTCATCGATTCTTAGCATGTGATTCTTTATCCAATACTCATAGTTTTATGCTAACCTTCATTCCTTCTAACAAAGCAATAAACACATAACAATTACACCCTACTTTTTACATACAAACATGTAATAGTGAGTTACTACTAATAAACAAGAATTAGTTTTAATAATCACCAACCATTAATTAAGCCAAATTACATGCAAGAGGTGATATCAACACACAACACATCAATACAACCTAGGTTTCTACCATTTTAACCTAAAAACATTACCAAAGACATTAATTAGTTAGTTTCATGCATAAACAGATCTAAACAATTACCAAAGAAGTTCAGAACACTTACCTCGTCCCTATATTCCAAGTGAAAACTACTATATATCCCTTTACAGTCCTGTACACAGCCAGTACACATGCAATAACACAAAAGAAGCAAAGACAGGGACCAACGCCACTCCATGGACTGGCGTTTAGGCCCAACGCCACTCTTGCTTGTGGTGTTGGTGACCAGACAGAAAATCGAAAGTGCAATCTGATAGAAAACGCTATTTTCGGGTTTACCAAGCCTAAAATTCATACGTACAGAAACAAAATATGCATAAAATATTCAGCAAAACATGTTGTAATGCATGAAACATGTTAATATGGCCTAGATCTGATTGTAACATAAATTAAAGCACAAAAGAAGATGCAAACTCTTCATGCAAAACAACATAAAAACTTCACTTTATGAATAAAACACATAAAAGATGCAAACTTTATTATGAAAACATTAAAACAACATGTTTTATAGAAAATCCATAAACTTTACTCATTCAAAATACAAAAGGAAGACAACTTTATGCATTAAAATATGAAAGATGCAACCTTTATGCATTAAAAATCAAAAAGAAGAAAGTTTTATGCAAAAGAAATAGTTTTTATACAATAAAAGATGAAAAGAAAAGATTTTTATGCATGAAAAACACTTTTGCATCATCAAATGATTCAGATCTGATCATATAAACATAAAGACATGCAAAAGATGCAATTTTTAACATTTATGATTCATGAACATGGCATAGAATGGCATTTTAATCATATAAACATAAAAAAACATAATTTAAACATGTAAAATAGAATATTACAGCAATGAAACATTAAAAACAATGCACTTACGGCATGCACATCATGAAAACAATGAAAATATGAAGGAAAAGATGATGTACCTCTTAAAAAGTTGGCTAGAAGCGATTGCTAACCCTCATATTCGATTTGAGTGACTTCTTTGTATTACTTTTATGGATTTAAGATTGCTGGAATGCTATTTCAACTCTCCAATGCTCCAAAAAAGCCTTCTTTAATGCCAAAATATGAGATTTTAAGTGTTTAAGTGTTAAAACAAGTAAAAAGACAAAGTCTTTTGCAATCAGGGTGAGTTTAGAGTGTTGTTATATCTGACCAAACCCTAAATTCATGTAGAACTACTGCCCCCCCTCCTAAAACCTAGTTTTAGATGCATATTTATTGCTGAGTTAGCTTAAAACTTAAGCTAGGGTTACCAACACCAGTTTCCTAGTGAAACACAATGACTAGAGCTTAAAGTAGAGGACATGTTGGTCAAAAATGGTCTTCTAGAGCTTTGGGACGCATGTACGGCTCATACAGGCCATTCCAGGTCAGAACAGCCTGAAAACAGGCTTTTAATAGTTGAAAATAGGGTACTCATATTAGAGGCCCAATGCTAGTCTCCTATGTGTCATTAGGTTTCAACGACAGTCCTAGGAGTGGCGTTGATGCCCAACCCCACTAGGACAAGTGGCGTTGGTGCCTTTTTGGCCTCCAAATGTCGGATTTTGCAAAAACTTAAAACTGAGAAATCGTGCAAAATAGCCTCAACTATTGACCAGTAAAATTTCAAATCATTTGGATATGTGTAGCAATAGTTATGATGAAAACCGTTTGAAAAATGCTTTGTTTATGCTTAAAACAGGATTTTTAGGAAAAACATGCTTCTGTAAGCTTGGAAAACACTTTGAATGAATGTCATGCAATCTTTAAAAGTAGATGTCAACTTAATTCATGCTATTTAAAACATGAATGATCATCAATGGGCCTCCGAGCCGCTTCCGTATTCCTACATCAAAGTTAGGTGTTAATAGTTTGCCCCCGCTTTGTCGGAGGTTTGTAGTATTATCCAATACTATGGAAAATGAAGACAAAGTGAAAACACATAATTTTGAAAAGAATTGCATACCTCGACTTTGGTGTGCGAAGCTTAACCTTGGACCTGGGCTGCCTTGGTGTAACTCCACAGGGATTTCCCTGATCCAGCTCTCAAGGTTTTGTAACTTGATCTCAGACCTCAGCTGTCTTGACCAATTCCATGGGGAAAAATTGGAATACTATCCAAATGTAGGAATCCTATCCTGGCATGGGATTTTGGAATATCATTCAAATGCAGAAATCCTATCCTGGCATTTTAGAATACTATGAAAAATCCTATCCCGGCATAGAGATTTGAAATATTATCCATATGCAGAAATCCTACCCTGGCATAAAGTTTTGGAGTACTATCAAATACAGGAATACTATCCTGGTACTAAAGTTGGAATGCTATCCAAATGTAGGAATCCTATCCTAGCTACTCCACTAGGGAATTTCTACTTTCCTAGACTTAAATTCTAAAAGATCCTCCATCTTTATGTTCCATGTACTGCCATTGGGATGCAATCAATAACTGAGATAGCTCTATTGGGAATTAAAAACTTATCAAATTATTTTAAGAATAACTTCACTGGGGAGTTTTAACTTCTAAATTTACTCTAGATAAAAATATATCCAAAAAATGATTCTCTGTAATTTTTGTCATTTTGATTGTCATCTTTTGTCATTCTGACTATAATTGTCTGTCATTTTTGATAATCTTCCAAAATTTGCCCCCAATTGGGTTCAAATTGACCTTCCTTGGCCTTAATTTTGACTCTGGACCTATTTGCATCAAAACTTCTATCTTTTTTTGATAATTTTCTTTAGGGGCCAAAATAGCAATTTGCCAAATTGGCATATAAAGTGG
Source organism: Bocquillonia castaneifolia (assembly GCA_948193215.1). Taxonomy (NCBI): domain Eukaryota; kingdom Viridiplantae; phylum Streptophyta; class Magnoliopsida; order Malpighiales; family Euphorbiaceae; genus Bocquillonia; species Bocquillonia castaneifolia. The sequence continues at coordinate 3,071 of CANYLF010002924.1, forward strand.
CAGGCTACTGATTATTTTTCCCAAAAAATTGAAAAATTTTACCCAAACTTCCATTTCTTCTCATTTCTTCATTTCTTAACCTAATTACTTCATTCAAAAGGCAAAATGGTTGAGGATCCGGATCTAGAATCAACATGGGAGCCAATTAGCCTCATCCGGGTTAAAGATGAAGTAATCTGATTTGGGTGGAATTCAAAAAGGAGAAAGGATTTCTCCACTTTCAAATGCTAGATTTCACCTCTGTAGCTCAATCGGAGACCGGGTAAACCTCTAAACGCCTCAATTTGATTGTATTTTGACTGGGCATTATGAAATTTGTCAAAAATCTGTAAAATAAACCTGAATTGGCTGCCAACTAGGACTGCCAGGCGTCAACGCCACTAGTGGGAGTGTCGTGGGACCGACGTTGTGGGCAACACCACTGCTGGGACTGGCGTTGACGCTTGTCTCAGTCTCGACAGAGATTTTGAAGCCCAAACCATCTTTCGATGCATGATTGGATGCTTTATGATGTAAAAAAGAGACTGATATATACAACTTATGCATGATTTAGACATGATTTACACATTTTATGGACAAGTTATGATAATATGCTCACTTTAAAGAAACATGAAAGTATGAACAGGAATGACTAGATAAACAATTAGTATGAATGAATAAGTATGAATAAACAAATATGAATGATTGAATAAATGTGGATAAATGTGAATGAACAAATATGAATGAATGTTGGCTTCCTAGGTTAGAAATACAAACTATATACAAGAAGTTAGGTGACTGAGTTAGGAAATGTACCTATTACTTACCTTGCAAGGAGATGAGACTACATTCAGCTATAATGGAAATTTCTCCAATGTCAGAGTAGTCTAGAGAGGATTACCTCTAGGTGTGCAGGCCTTAGTACTTCAGGCTGGGTTTGGCCCTCTTCTTTCCACATTTCCTGAGAATGTGGATGAGCAGGTGAGCTCTCGATGTGACCGCCGTTCTATGCAGGCATTGATGGAGCGATGGTTTGATACCACCCACACATTCCAGTTGCCTTGTGGGGAGTATACTCTGTCTCCAACTTCATTTTTGCTATTACCGGATTAGCTTGTGCTGGTGAGTGGATCTTCTAAGGTGGAGGGATATACTCAGTTCATCATGATTTTCAGAATGAGTATATCCATTGAATGTTGGGCATGGTTCCTAAGTGGAAGAGCCTTAAGAAGATCTATGTTGATGCTTTAGAGAGACATCTCCTGAGTTATAGGCCAGAGTTTGATTGGAGATTTGATCAGATGGCCCGTGTCTTCATTCTTTACCTGCTAGGTAGCACTATCTTCTGTGACACGAATTCTACCATTGGCTTGCACTTCATCCCCATCCTTAGGGACTTTGAGCAGATGAGTGGCTATGACTGGGGTTCCCCCGCTTTGGCCTATCTATATCTTTACATGGATAGGGTTTCTCATGGTGCTGTAAAGTTTTTCTGCTTCTGGCATGCCACTCATGTGAGTTGTTCTAACTCATTTTTATCTTGATTGCTTTCTTTTCTTTATACTAACTCCCTTTTCTTACAGGCCTGGGCCATCAAGTTAGGCTTGGTTTGTCAGTTCTTCCTTCTTGAGTCTCGATATGTATTCCCTGTCCTAAGGCGCTGGGGCTTGCAGCGATTGTGCATCCATGCTGCTAATGTCAATGCTCATCGCATTTACCTTAACTCACTGACTACTTCTAGGGTAAAATAAATAAAAGCAAGTTTGCTAGTTCAAAACAATTAACATGTGTTTAAAATACTTACCTTGAACCTTTCTATTTCAGCTTAATAGGTGATGGTTAGGACAGATGTAGGGATGGCCACCCTACGCGATCGCATCATTACGTAAGGATGACCTAAGGATCATTTTGGAGGGACCTAGACTCAGGATGTAGTTCCTGGGAGAGAGGGTTCGATGACAGTATTTGATTGGATTTCGCAGGAGACCTCGTGATCCACCTATTGACATGTTTTTGGGTCATGAGCTGACGAACAACATCTTAGCTACAGCTCTTGATGGCTTCGAGTGTACATCCTTTCTTTCTCGCTACAAGGATTACACTTCTTTCTTGCATTCGAGATGCCTCCCCATGCTACCCTTGTTTGCCAGGATGCTTAGCAAGGTAAAATTTAATCCTTTATTTTATGATGGTAGCATTTCTAGCTTGCATGATTCATATTCACTCTTTTGCCGATATCTATGGGTGTTGTCACCTTTACTAGTTCTGATACGGATGAGGATGATGGAGATTCTGGTGGTTTAGGCGATGATGACAACGATGCCCCCAGTGCTGAGCCAGTCGTTACCCCCGGGCCGAGTAGGAGGACTCGTGCTTCCACTAGAGGAGCTATGCCTAGTTCAGAGCCTGCTAGACCTCGTCCAACTTGCCATGCTTCTAACAGTCAAAGAGATGTTGTACCATGCCATATTTTAGAATATCCTAGATTGTTAGTGCATCACATGATTGTTGCCAATTTGGCTAAGCATACTTTCCATCCTGCAACTGATCCTTCTATTTCTTATATAGATGGATGCACTCATGTAAGCTATCTTCACATTCTTTCTTTTGCTTACATCTATATCTGGATCCTATCTTTTTCTTTCATCTAGGGTCCTATCGATGAGGTTTCCCGCCTATTATCATACTTTCAGGGGAGCAAGTCACATCTAGTGGAGACTTATGATACATGGCGAAAGGCTCATAACTTTACTTCTAGGATGGTAGATGATTTGAAGGCTCAGCTTGCAGCTTTAGGTGTCCCAACTGGAGAAGCTGGTGGAGTTCACACTAGGAGTCAGCATGTCAGTGGTGAGACTGGAAGTCAGCCGGCTAGCAATGATGAGGAGTCAGAGGAGTCCGAGGATGAGGAGGAAGAGGAGGAAGAGTAGATGTCCTCGTTTCTGTATTTGAACTCTATATGTACCTATAATTTACACATTTGGTACAAATATGGATGTATGAATGATTATTAAACATTATAGATGCATGTATGCATGTTTCTTCTACTAATTACTAGCAAATGTGTGTAATTTTTCTATCTAATGCTCATGTATGCAAATTTTCTAATTAATACAAATGTATACGTGTGAATTTGCAAATTTATGTATACATGAATGCTTTTCTTATGGTTTCTCTCATGTATGTATGAAATGTCATGCATAGAATCTTCCTAGAACCTCAAAAATCTTGCATCAACCGTCGATACACCGAGCAGAGTTAGAATAGGGCCCAATGCCACTTAAGGGAGTGGTGTTTTCTAGCAACGCCACTAAGGGACTTGCATTGAGTGGTAACGTTACTCTTTATATTGGCATTGGACCGCAATGCCACTTCCCCATTTCTTGGGCTTTTCTTCACGATTTTCATTCTATTTTGACTCCTTTCTGAATTAGGACTTCCCCTAACCTCACGGGCCATAAATAGAACCTCTAGGGCAGCTTTGGAGCACTTAGAAAATATTAAACAACCTCTTAGAAACTTCCCCTATTCTCAAGATGTTCCAAAAATTAGTAAAAACTCTAAAGAAGCATCTAGAAGGCTTGGAAACAGAGATATGGAATTCCCTAAATCCATATCACCTTGCAGAGTTTAAAGATTTCTTGAATTTCCCTTTCGACACCAAACTTCTTTATGCAGCTGCAGAATGCTGGAGCATCAAACATCATGTCTTTCGCTTCAATGGAGTTGAACTATGCCCCCAGTTTGAAGAATTTAAAGGTATTCTAAATAAGATGCATCATTCTAATGCTCTTTTGGCATTACCCTCTACTTACAACCAAGCTCCAGAATCCCTAGCTAGTTTCCTTGGAATAACCCTAGGCCAGATACTTCCATATTTTGATGGTCAATCTCTCCTGACTCAACCCTTGTTAGAATTAAGAAGTTCTAAACCAAAGAATAGCAAGTCTTGGCAAAGAATCATAAGCTTCTACCTTTATGCACAATTCCTACTAGTTTCCACAGAAGGCAGAGGTAACTTTCAGATCGCTCACGTCCTTGAGCAAGTCAAGAATGGTCATAACCCTTTCCATATCATCTTAGCTGAAACCATTATCGACTTAGACTCCATCAAGCATACTCAACGTCTATGCGGTAGCCCGTTACTTCTTCAAGTAATTGTCTCATATCTTACTGCTATATTCACTTATGCTGAACCTTGACTGATTCACTCTTTGCCCCCAGATAAACCTTGAAAGAAAAGCTAGGCGTGTTTATGCCCCTGGCAAACCTTATAAATTACAGACCTCGCCAGTTTCAGTCCATGGGACACATGCTATCCAAGGCTAAACATGCTACTTTAGAGGTTTCTGGCGGTTGGACCAGTTTTCTCATGTCCAAGAATGAGGAATTGATCCATTGGCACTGCCCATGGTGGAAACTAAGCTTTGTCACTACCTCGATCATAGATAACCATGTGCAGATTGCCAATTTTGGCACAGTGACCTTCTATACTCCATCCGGAGTCTGTAGACAGTACGATAGAGTTCAAAGAGTTCTAGATCCTGTTAAATCCTTTACTCCTTATGCTATTACCCCATTCTTTCTGAGGGAAATTTAATCTCATTAGGCTAGTAGATCATTTGCAAGATATCTGAGCTTTACTCAAGGACCAACTACTGATGATGAATACAAGGCTTGGATTGACCTGATGAGTAGAACTATTAACCTATTCATATCATTAAAAATGCAGATTTCATGACATGGCTTCATCTTGCAGGCTGAGCTTTCCAATGATGAAGGAAAAGGTGCTGAGCTGTATATTGCAAGCAACAAAAATAGTGCAAAATGACCAAGAGAGAATGCAAGGAAAGAGATGAATACAAGTTTTGATAATATCAAGTGGTCAAAGAAACACAAGAAGAATTAGGTCTCATAACCATTTCACTTATTCATGCAATGTCTTAGCTTTTTAGTTATGTAGGCACAGAATCAGACACTATAAGAAAGTTTGACACTTTTCTTTTGCAAAATTTCATTTTATTAATATTAGCGTAATAAGTGTACTTTAACTTTTACATTTGATATTACTGCTTCCTTACTTTCTTCTCTCATTGTTTTAATTTTTGCCTAGACTGCCCCTTTATGAGGTTTTCACCCAAGCAAGCTTCTTGCCCTAATTTTTACTTAGAACGCCTTTTGTAAGGTTTTTATTCTCGCGGGCTCTCTTATTTTGCATTAGTCATCCAAATGGGTTTTCAACTCATCGCGGTTTACTATTTTTACACATTTTTCTAAAGGTAGCATTTCTTAAGATGATCCAGGTTTATGGGGTGCTTGAACTCATTCCCTTCTAGATCTGAAATTTTCACAGCTCCTTTAGACATGATCTTCAAGACCAGATATGGACCCCTCCCAATTTGGCTTGAAATTTCTTCTAGGATAAATGTAATGGGTCTGGCCTACTTCAATACCCAATCTCCTTCTTTAATTGGCCTAACCTTGACTCCCTTGTTGAAAGCCCTTGCTATTCTTTGTTGATACACTCGAGTATGATGAAGAGCCTTCTTCCTTTTCTTTTCTAAAGATAACAATTGCTTGTACCTCGCTTCAGCCCATTGTGCATCAGGTATTTGAGCTTCTAGCACCACTCTTAATCACCAAATTTGAGATTCTATTATTAACACTGCCTCACCTCTAAATACCAAAGAATAAGGCGTTTCACCTGTTGCACTTCACATGGTTGTGTTGTAACCGATGATTGTAAAAGATAGTTTGTCAGCCCAATCCTTATAGGTTCTCACCATTTTGGCCAGGATCTTCTTGATAGTTTTATTAGCCACTTCAATCGCCCCATTAGCTTGTGGTCTATACGGCGAGGACCTGTGATGCTCAATCCCTTCCTCTTCTAATAGATCCGCAGTCTCCCCCTGGAACTGTACACCATTATTTGAAACAATGTGATGTGGCTTCCCAAACAGATTGATAAGCTTCTTATTAATGAATTCAGCCATGCCCTTTGCTGTGACTGTTGGAAGTAAGATTGCTTCCACATACCTTGAAAAGTATTCAATGGCTACAACAATGTATTTATGACCATTAGAAGCTATCGACTTTATCTCCTCAATGATGTCTATCCCCCCAGGTTGAGAATGGCCAAGAAGAAGTTAGGCTATGAAGCTCAGTTTGTGGTAAATATATCTTATTACCATGCAACTGACACTCATGCCACTTTCTAACCATCTTTAACAATCTCTATCCATCTTGTCCCAATAATACCCTTGTTGAACTATCTTCTTTACCAAGGTATGCCCACTCATGTGGGGTCTGCACACTCCTACATGGACTTCTTTTATAACCTCTTCTACTTTGTATTGATCTAGACATTGGAGTAACATTCTATTCAAAGCCCTTCTGTAGAGTATTCCCTCCTGGAAAGTGTAGCTTATTGAATTGACCTTCAAAGGATGCTTTCGCTTGCCATTAGCTCCTTCTGGATATTCCAATTTTTCTAGGAATCTCAAAACTTCATAAAACCACGGCTTCTCTTTTGGTCCATTCACAATCATCACCCGCTCGCCTTGATAGCAAGGGATCCTAGCACTACACATCACTAGAGGTTTCATAGCCACATCTTTAGGATTATCCCGCATGGAAGCTAATGTAGCTGATGCATTCGCCATCTGGTTTTCTTCCCTAGGCAAATGTGCAAAGGTATAATTAGAAATACTCTAAGGAAGCATCTAAATGTAATTTGCATAGGGCTTCAATTTCTCATCTTTGACTTCCAAATTCTCTGAAGCTTGATTAATGATGAGCATTGAATTTCCATAAACTGTGAGGTTCTTGACTCCTGCCGCATTGGCTACCTCCAAGCCAAAGACACATGCTTCATATTTGGCCATATTATTAGTGACTTTGCAGTCCAACTTCTTAGCCAAAGGGATGCTTTCATCTTCAGGTGGAATTAGCATCGCCCCCACTCCAGCTCCTTTATGATTCACTGCTTCGTCGAAGTACAACTTCCATCCGTCCGCCTCTATAAAATTAAGAAATTCATTTCGAAATTCATACTCCCATGTTTCTTGCCCTTCTAATGGATTAAGAGCTAGGAATTCTGCTACTACTCTTCCTTTGATAGTCTTCTTAGTTAAGTACTGTATGTTAAATTCAGTTAACAATACCAACCATTTAGCAAGCTTACTTACCAACATCGGTGCTTCATAAAGGTAGCGTAGCGGATCAACTTTTGCCATAGCTTGAACTTGGTAGGACTGATAGTAGTGCCTCAACTTCCATGTTGTCCAAATTACCGCCAAGCAGGTCTTCTGAACAATGTCATATTTTGCTTCATAAGATAACAACTTCCTACTAAGATAGTAGATAGCATGCTCTACTCCATCTTCATTTTCTTGAGCAACCATTGCTTCTATAGCATCATCTTCCAAGGCCAAGTACAATATTAATGGCTTCCCTGCCCTAGGAGGTTGAAGGACAGGTGGATTCATTAAGTATTGCTTGATCGTGTCAAATGCTTTCTGACATTACTCATCCCATTCAACCTTCTGATCTTTTCTAAGCAACTTAAAAATAGGCTCACAGATTGTAGTTAACCTGGAGTTGAACCTGCTAATGTATTGAATTTTTTCCCAGAAATCCCCTAACTTCTTTCTCAGTCTTTGGAACTGGCATCCCTTGAATGGCCTTCACTTTGTCTGGATCCACCTTAATCCCTTTTTGGCTGACTATATGCCCTAGGAGCTTCCCAGAGGTTACTATAAAGATACACTTCGTTGGGTTGAGTCTGAGGTTGTACTTTTCAACACATGCCAAGAATTTGTCTAAAGCCTCAAAATGTTCTTTTCTGGTTGGCGACTTGACCATCATATCGTCCATATAGACTTCTACCTCCTTATGCATCATATCATGAAACAGGGTTATGGCCATTCTCTGATAAGTTGCTCCCGCATTCTTGAGTCCAAAAGGTATGACCTTATGGCAGTAAACCCCCCACTCTGTGATGAAGGTTGTCTTGATCTTGTCTATGAGTGCCATCATTATTTGGTTATAGCCGGTGAAACCATCCATAATGGAATACATGGCACTTTCAGTTGCACTATCAATCAGAACATCAATATGAGGCAGAGGGAAATCATCCTTCGGTGATGCTTTATTCAGATCCCTGCAGTCTACACATATCCTGACCCTTCCATCTTTCTTAGCAATTGGGACTATGTTGGCTAGCCACTCCGGCTAGGTAACATCTTCCAAGAACCTAGCCTTGATATGCTTCTCAACTTCTTCCTTGATTAGCTTGGCCCATTCTGGTCTAAGTCTTTGAAGCTTTTGCTTGAGTGGCTTTTTAGCTAGATCTATAGGGATACGATGTTCGGCGATCATCCTGTCAATACCTAGCATGTCATTATAGGTCCATGCAAATACACCTTTTCTTTTATTTAATATTTTCTCAAAATTTTCTCTCTCATTAGTAGTAATATCAGATGCAACAGTTATTTCCTTTGGTTGTTCTTTTGTGCCAATATTAATAGAATGTGTTTGCATAGAATTAATGTTAAAAATGCTTATGGTATGATCTATGCAATGCAAAGTGCCATCAGGTAAAACATCACATAAGTAAGCAAATTTGGTGGTCATATCATTGACCTTAGAAAGAAAAATAGAGTCATCCTCAAATAGATCGGATGTTATTACATCAATTTTAGAAGTTTCATAAAATAAATCAACTAAAGAGTTCTCTATGAACTCATCTATCTCAAAAACTACAGCAGCGGTGTCCTTGGGGTCGATCAGCTCTTCTATCTTCAGGTCTTGGATTCCCTCAAGTAGCATTTTCTCAACAGCGTTCACATCCATCAGTTTTTTAAAGATCTCAAAGTCAGGCACTTGAATCTTCCCAACGTCCACGGGTTCAGCCTTCCCAGGATAAATAGTACCACTTTCAAGGAAAAAGAAATCATCAAGAGTTTTTCCAGCCTTATCCTTCTTCTCTCCTTTATAGCCCAAACCTTCCTTAGTCATCTGCATCTTGAAATCAGGCAACTGTGTGATACCCTGCTGGTTCTTCCCCAGCCCTAGTATAGGCAAGAAATCCATCTTCTTCTTCATCCGGTTGACTGCATGGTTGCGTAGCTCATCAGAGATACCTAGAATTTGGAAGCCCATGGGTGCAATGATCCTTTGGGGAGTAGCTCTCAAGACTGCAATTGAGGTGACTGGTTCAGTCGAAATAGTTAGGACCTCATCCTAGTAAGGAAATTTAATCTTCTGATGAACTGTAGATGGCACTCCTCCCAAGGCATGAAACCAAGGCCGACCAAGGAGAATAGTAAAAGTCATGGGGATGTCAAGTATAGTGAACTCGACTTCTGAAATAATAGGACCTGTCTTAACCTTTGTAGTAAATGTACCTTCAACTACTCTCTTAGAGTCATCATAAGCCCGAATGACTAATTCAGATGGTTTTAGACCTTCTTTGGCAATTCCCATCTTCGACAAAAGCTTGTATGGGCAGACATTGATGGATGAACCATCATCAACCAAAACATAAGAGGTTCTTTTTCCATTCACCTCGGCTGCAATGAACAATGCCTTGTTATGATCCCTTACTTCTAAAGGCAAATCTTCATCAGAGAAAGTTATCTCCCCTTTCTTTCTTTCAGTCATGAGTCTTACCACTTCATCTAGAGTAGTGGTGTCAGGAACTGGTATCTGAGTTAAGGCCTTGACCAATGCATGCCTATGGGACTCCAAAGAAACAAGCAAGTCCCATATGCTTGCATTAGTCTTGGTCTTTTTGAGTTGCTCAGTTACAATGTCGGTTGATGCAGCTTCTTCTATTACCTCTCGCACAATCTCCTTATCAACTTCCTTTTGCTTTCCCAAATCTTTCCTTTGAAAATCTCTCCCACTTCTAGTAACTAAAGAAGGTTCTGAATCGGCAATCTGCATCACATTGGCTATTTCAAGCTCATCTTCATCAGAATTGTACCAGGCATCAAACTTGAAGCAATCTTTGATCTTACCATCTTTCCTAGTCTGGATCACATAGGAATCAAGCTCATCCCTAGGGAATGGGAGTTTCTTATCAATCTCATCACATAAGACACGAATATCTCGTTCAATACCAGTCGGCTCATCTTCCCTTTCTAGGAACTTTTGCCAAGCATCATCTCTATCCCAGTCTTTCACATCCTCACCCCATTTCTTAGGCCATGGTGTGTCTTTATCATAAATATTGAATTCAAGACCCTAGGTTGGTTCGAACTCACCCAAAGGAACAACACGAGGTGGGTGCTTCGAATACAAAGCCTTAAAGTCAAACTTGCCCGAAGGTTGCCCCAAGAGATCCTCTACATACTCTTGCTTTGGTTCAGGCTCATTGTGCATATCTTGAAAGGAATCCCATTCCATCTTGAGAGCTTCCACCTCCTCAGTTGAGTCATAATCAATAGAACCCTATACTTCCTCTAGATCTTCATTAGTGAAAGAAGCCCACACTTTATTTTCAGTCATACCAGAGTCAATGGAACCAATTCTGTTGGGTGGAGGAACGTTGTTATAGGTGAGCAATGGGTTGTTTTTGGTGTTTGGCTTCTTAGAATCAGTGTCCATGACTTTCCCTTCATCTATGAGGTCTTGGATGAGGTGTTTGAGCTTAATGCAGTTGTTGGTGGAGTGGCCCTGCACCTGGTGAAAGCGGCAAAAGGTATTTGGATTGTATAGTGGTGAGTTAGTGTTTGATGGGTTTTTGGCTTGTTCTAGTTTCAGCAAGCCTTCTCTTTCGAGCCTTTTGAAGACTTTAGACAAGGGTTTGTTGAAATTGGAGAATCTACGATTGGTTTTGATTGCATTTACTTCTACAACCTTGGTAGATTGTGTATGAGCACGGCTTGAACTAGCCTTGGTAGTCTTCTTCTTCTCAGACTCAATTTCTTCAGCCTGGAGCCCATCATCATAGAGTTCCATAAAGTTTCTTGGATTCACCAACCGAAGCTTCTCAACCCAAGTAGAATGCACATTCCTAGCAATGATCCTGACCTGATCCCTTTCTGAAGGCTTGTTAGGCATCATGGCAGCCTTATTTCTCCACCTAATCAAGATTTCAGAAAAAGTTTCATCATCTTTCTGCTTAGTCATCTCTGAATCTCTTAAAGAAACTTCTAGGGCAGCATTATAGGAGAACTGACTCCTAAAAGCTTCATTAAGAGTCTTCCAATCAGACTTGGTGCTAGTAGGCAAGGCATGATACCAATCAGAAGCTACGCCTTTAAAAGTTAGAGGAAACAATCCTAGTTTCTGGTCAGCATTGAGAGTGGTGGCGGACATGATGGTAATATATTACTTTAAATGTAGCTTGGGGTTACCTGACCCATTGAACTTGGTCACATTCGGCATCCTGAACTTAGGAGGGAGTCCAACGATGCCATAAAGTCCCAGGTTATCAAAGTCGAAATCCTGGTTCTTTCCCCTTACCATCTCCTGAAGTTTTTCCATCTTCTTAGTGAGACCTTCAAGGGCATCATTATTAGGGTTCTTCTCACTCTTATTATCACCACTCAACTCTCTTTCTTCTTCCCTATGGTCATCCCTTTCCTTAAAGGCCTTCTTGATGGTATTATCTATCATGTCTTGCAAAGTTTTTAAAGCATCTTCATTCAACCCTGCCATGGTGTTTGGAGAAGTTGGAGTCTTCGGAGTATGTCATGGTGCATTGCGAACAAGGCGTCTGGCTTGTCTTGTCCAAGAGGAACTAGGAGGATCTATATTGCTGTAAAAGAAAGGGTTAGCAAGCTATGATATATGGATGCAAGAATGCATGGATGCATGTATGCATGGATGCAGTCAACATATAGGAAACGAGTAGCAAACGTTAGTCAAACACACATACTACTAAGTGGTAGACCTTCCAACCTTGTTTCTCCTGCACACTTATTCATTTGGTAAGTCAACATTCCTAGGAATTGGCTTGGACCGTTGCATCAACAGGGGAAGCTATTGCAGATGTAGCATGAGTTTTTGCACACAGGATAAGCTTTCAACATACAAACCAAATAATAAGTCATTATTATGACCTTATCCCATGTCTTTCTTTTAAGAATTCCCTTGATGTTTCCCTTCTTCTAGGGCCGTCTTAGCGTTAGCCAGGTATAGTTAAACCGACACACCGACATCCCTTTCTCTATGGTAATAATCAAAGTGGTTCTTCCCAATCCTAAATGAACCCATGCTGTAAGGTTGCACTAATTAGGTATAATTAGACTAGTGCTTCCTCCATAGGCGACAACTAGTTATTGAATAAAAACAACGACACTAGACTCAGGCATTATAACGGCTTCATGGCATCACATAACAAAGCAATCATTTGGTAAGTCCTAAAGGAAGTTGCTAAGGTCATTACATGGCTTCGGTCAGGTTCGACTAAAGAAGGTTCCCATAGAAGGTGAACTCCCATTAACCATCTCCCTCTTTCAAAAAAAGGCTCGAGCGACGGTAGGACGTTCAACTCAGAATTTCTCATTAACTATCACTCAATAACCATAACAACGATGGTAAGCAATAGTAGGACAATTCCATCTATGAGTGGTAGTCACTGGTTTCACCTCCTATGAAGAACTCTTGTAAATCATAGGCGGCTTGACCAATGGTACCCGTGAGGTAGGGTGTTATAATGCAAGAAAGAATGCAAAGGAATTAGAGTTCAGCATAACAAAATGAGTATTGGTAATCACTTGAATCATGAGTCTGTCTGTCAAGCTGTCCCCAGTAGAACTGCTAAACTATAGACAAGGAGGTTTTGCCTCAGAGCTTGAGCCATGATTAGCAACTGTGGCACTATGTGTTTAGCTGCGGGGTTGAAGTGGTAGTCGCCACCCAAATCGGCATCAGGGATATCTTACAAGGTGTCCATCTCGATTCCTCCTAAGAATACGAAAGATGCATTGACCCCAGAGATTCAAGGATTGGACTCATCGATTCTTAGCATGTGATTCTTTATCCAATACTCATAGTTTTATGCTAACCTTCATTCCTTCTAACAAAGCAATAAACACATAGCAATTACACCCTACTTTTTACATACAAACATGCAATAATGAGTTACTACTAATAAAAAAGGATTAGTTTTAATAATTACCAACCATTAATTAAGCCAAATTACATGCAAGAGGTGATATCAACACACAACACATCAATACAACCTAGGTTTCTACCATTTTAACCTAAAAACATTACTAAGCCATTAATTAGTTAGTTTCATGCATAAACACATCTAAACAATTACCAAAGAAGTTTAGAACACTTACCTCGTCGCTATATTCCATGTGAAAGCTATTGGATATCCCTTTACAGTCCCGTACACTGTCAGTACACACAAAACAACACAAAAGAAGCAAAGACATGGACCAACGCCACTCCATGGATTGGCGATTGGGCCAACGCCACTTACCCACAGGCGTTTGGGCCCAACGCCACTCCTGCTTGTGGCGTTGGTGACCAGACAGAAAACCAGAAGTGCAATTTGATAGAAAACACAATTTTTCGGGTTTACCAAGCCCAAAATCGATACGTATAGAAACAAAATATGTCTAAAATATTCACCAAAACATGTTGTAATGCATGAAACATGTTAATATGGCCTAGATCTAATCGTGACATAAATTAAAGTACAAAAGAAGATGCAAACTCTTCATGCAAAACAACATAAAAAAACTTCACTTTATGCATAAAACACACAAAAGATACAAACTTTATTATGAAAACATTAAAACAACATGTTTTATAGAAAATCCATAAACTTTACTCATTCAAAATACAAAAGGAAAACAACTTTATACATTAAAACATGAAAGGTGCAACTTTATGCATTAAAATTCAAAAAGATGCAATTTTTATGCAAAAGAAATAATTTTTATACAATAAAACATGAAAAGAAAAGATTTTTATGCATGAAAAACACTTTTGCATCATCAAATGATTCAGATCTGATCATATAAACATAAAGACATGTAAAATATGCAATTTTTAAGATTTATGATGCATGAACCTGGCATAGAATGGCATTTTAATCATACAAACATACAAAAACATAATTTAAACATATAAAACAGAATATTACAGCAATGAAACATTCAAAACAATGCATTTATGGCATGCACATCATGAAAACAATGAAAATATGAAGGAAAAGATGACTTACCTTTTAAAAAATTGGCTAGAAGCAATTAATAACCTCATATTCGATTTGAGTGACTTCTTTGATTTGCTTTTATGGATTTAAGATTGCTGGAATGCTATTTCAACTCTTCAATACTCCAAAAAACCATTCTTTAATGCCAAAAGATGAGATTTTAAGTGTTTAAGTGTTAAAATAAGTGAAAAGCCAAAGTCTTTGTAATCAAAACTGAGTTTAGAGTGTTGGTATAGCTGACCAAACCCTAATTTCATGTAGAACTACTATCCCCCTCTTAAAACCTAGTTTTAGACGTATATTTATAGCCGAGTTAGCTTAAAACTTAAGCTAGGGTTACCACCACAAGTTTCCTAGTGAAACACAATGACTTGAGCTTAAAGCAAAGGACATTTTGGTAAAAAATGGTCTTTCAGAGCTTTGGGACGCGTGTACAGCTCATATAGGCCATTCTAGGCTGGAACAGCTCAAAAATGAGCTTTTAATAGCTGAAAATGGGGTACTGGCATTGGGCCTTATGGCGTTGGGTTTCAACACCAGTCCTAGAAGTGGCGTTGATGCCCAACCCTACTAGGACAAGTGGCGTTGATGCCTTTTGGGCCTCTAAACATCGGATTTTGTAAAAACTTAAAACTGAGAAACCGTGCAAAATAGCCTCAACTATTGACCAGTAAAATTTCAAGTCATTTGGATATGTGTAGAAAAAGTTATGGTGAAAACCATCTGAAAAATGCTTTGTTTATGCTTAAAACAGGATTTTTAGTAAAAACATGCTTGTGTAAGCTTTGAAAACACATTGAATGAATGTCATGCAATCTCTAAAAGCAGATGTCAACTCAATTCATGATATTTAAAACATGAATGATCATCATTGGGCCTCCGAGCCGCTTCCGTATTCCAACATTAAAAATTAGGTGTTAACAAGGTGGAAGCCTCTTCCTAGAGCCACTTGCTACCTTAGATATTTTCCTCTTCAAATACCCATGAGGAGTCAACATTCTTCCAACAGGTAACACCTTACTTAGGACAACAGCAGTAGTGTTAACCCCGGAAGAATCCTCTGGTGGATTAACCATGCTGATTCTTAGGAAAGGACTTGACGCCGAACCCACAACCTGCAAGTGGGCACCCTATCAACATGAGACCCTGGGTTAGGAATGAGGGAAGCCTCCAGCTTCTCTTTTTGACTAGAAGGAGGTAATGCAGCTTTTTCCTTCTCAAGAGACTTAAAGGGCCTAGTCAATTCCTTTCGATTGGAGGCAGACAACCACCCGTCAATCCAATCTGTCAAGTCGTCCACAAGGTGATTATCACAGGAAGAAAGAACCCCCTTTGAATGATCTAAAACCCTCCAAAAGGATTGATACTTCATCAGGTCTTCTGCCACACGTAAATCAAGAGGATCCAATACATCAACACCATCACAAAGAAGGCAGGCAACTCGAACCTACTCTTGAGTCAATGCAAATTTAGGTTGGCCAACAACCCTGGCGGAATGTTCTTCCCGGTGAAAATGCTTTTGCATCAACTCTTTGGCAAAATGTTTCACTTGACGACAAGTTTCTTTGATCTTGTCATAAAGCACAAGCTCAGGAGGAGAAGAACTATCAGCATGGCGATTGGGGAGGGCAGCTTTCCACTCTTTAGGCAAATCATTAAAGCTTGGATGCTCAACATAGGCATAACCACCCCTCCAGGAAGCACCACCGTCAGAATCTAAAGTCGCAAAGGTGAAGCGCTTGGGTTTCAAAAGAACAAACGCACTGGAACCACAACAACTTGGATAATAGTAGTAAAGAAGATAATTCGTAGTAAGCAGCTCCCCCTTCTCTGAGAAAATCTCTTGAAGCGCCAATAACAAGAAAATGGTGTTCGGATGCTCGTGGAATAAGGGAATAGTAAAATCTTGACAGAACAAAGAGATGATATAAGGAAGGGGAACCCTTACGCCACATTGAAAATGCTCGTAATAAAAGACTATTTTGGTAGGCCAAGAGCTAATCAGGGCAGAAACAAAGCCCTCCTGGAGTATTTAAACATGTTGATGGGACCAAAACAACCCCAACCACCCTACCTAATGATCCACAAGTTAATCCCAATTTTGGTTTTACACACCTATTTGAAACTATCAACTATAATCCCGCCCACATTTATTATCACCCCATCCAAAAGACATTAATGTCTACCTGTACCATTACTTGTGGGGGGGGGGGGGGGGGGGTGGGGACTAATGATGGAATAGGCCGAAAAGGCCAGTAAAGCCCAAAGACAAAGACACCAAAACATTCCCACAAGCTTAAAGGACACCTAGAAGCCATATAAGGCGACAAGTCATAAATAGAGACTATAGGTAAAGGATCCAACTTCTAGCTCATTTATTACACCATTTAATACTAGTAACTGACTTGACCATTGGAGTCCGACTCGGGACACTTGTCCCGCCCGACACTCTCTTTATTTATACAGGATACATCTAAGCGTCCAGATCCAGACTCAAAACTATCCAGACGGCTATCACCTCACAGAACAAGAAGACCGAGACTAGATTACAAGGGATCCCAGTCCCAATAAGGCTCAACATTGTCTAGTTGGCTCCATCAATTAACACACGCACACATGAAAATATTATGAATTAACTATTATTTTTATGTAATTATTTGTATTTTAATCATTAATTATAATAATTTTATATTTAAAATATTTAGTATATTATATATTAACATAAAATATAATAATATATTATAATGATTATATAAATAGGTTTATACGTGTGATAGTAATGAAAATACATGGTCAAAAAATGAATCGACGAATAAAAAATGGATCAAATAGCTAATCATTGATCGGTTAACCGATAAAC
>CANYLF010003329.1:0-10045 GCA_948193215.1 Bocquillonia castaneifolia
CCAATATTTTATTGTCATTTAATGCCCTCTTCCATCCTCCAAGAGCCATTTGTCTCTTTGTCCCTCATAAGGACACTTGTCTCTTTGTCCTCCCTTCTAGAACACTTTCCCTACACCACTCCTCAAACTTATTCTTACTAACTATCTAATCTAACTCTCATACTTCTTTTACAAATAGCTCCCTTAACTTTTCTTACAACTAGGTCCTTACTACCCCAAACTTCCCTAAACCTAGATGCTCTCAAAAATTACTCTACCAATCAATATTATGCAATGCATTACAAACAATTATGGTGCAAATGATATGATATGATTAAGGTTTATCCCCTAATCTAGAAACTAGGCCGTGAAACAACCTACCAGAGACTGATGAACCTCATGTTTCAGGATTTCATTAGAGAGATAGTAGAAGTGTATGTGGATGAAGTTATCATAAAAAGTGAGAAGAGAAAAGACCACCCATCCGATCTAGATAAAGTATTCCAGATCCTTGAAAGTTTTAACATGAAGATGAATCCAGATAAGTGCACCTTCGGAGTCACGGCGGGGAGATTTCTGTGATGCATGGTGCCAAGCAGTGGAATAGAAGTAAACTCCAAGAAGGTTCAAGCAATCATCAACATGCAGCCACCAAAGACAATCAGGGAAATCCAGATCCTCGATGGAAGAATCACGGCACTGGGAAGATTCATTTCCAGCTCTGCCAAAAGCTGTTTGCCCTTTTACCGTAACCTCAAAAACATCAAACTATTCAAATGGGGAGATGACTGCCAACAAGCATTCGAAGATCTCAAAAGGTTCTTAACCACCCCACCATTAATCAGCCGGCCCATCCCAGGCGACACCTTATTCTTATACCTGTCGGATGTAAAGAGGCAGTGGCATTATTGCTCATCTGAGAGGAAGGATCGGAGCAAATGCCCATCTATTACATCAGTAAGGCGCTAAGGGATGCAGAGCTCCGATACCCAATGGTAGAAAAATTGGCAGTTGTACTAGTCACCAAGGCCGAAAGACTGAAGTATTATTTTCAAAGCTATCCGGTAGCAGTAAGAACTGATCTGCCACTAAGGAAACGATGCAAAGGCCAGAGCTATCGGGAAGATTTGTAAAATGGTCGATGCAGTTAGGTGACTATGGAATCTGGTATGAGGTAAGGAAGGCAATGAAGGCTCAAGTGTTAGTAGATTTCATTGTAGAAAGTATTGGAGGGGTAGAAGTGACACCTTACAAAGCACAACCTTGGAAGCTCTCTGTTGATGGAGCAAAAAATGAGCATGGTACAGGAATTGGTGTAGTCCTGAGGGGCCCAGACAAAATTGTCATTAAATGTGGGGCATGAATCTGCTTCGAAGTCACAAACAACATAGCTGAATATGAGGCCCTGATGGCAGGATTAGCTTTAGCAGTAGAAGTCAAGGCGGAAGATCTCAAGATAATCAGTGATTCCCAATTGGTGGTAAATCAAATCACAGGAGAACTTCAAGTCAAGGATGAAACATTAAGTAAGTATCTGACCAGAGCCAAAGACTTATTAGCAGCAGTAGAGAGGAATGAGGGGCATTGGGCCATCCAACAAGTTGACAGAAGTGAGAATGAGGAGGCAGATCTGATTGCTAAGTCCGCCTCAGTAGGAGGCCTGCTATACAGAAGCATGGAGATGAAAGAAGAACTTCAACAGAGGAGCATCGATAGCCCCCATATTTTCTTTATCCAGGGGAGAGACGACTGGATGAGCCCCATTATTGACTATCTAGAAAATGGCGTTGTCCCGGAAGATCCTTAAGAGGCAAGCCGACTGATCAAGCAGGCGAGCAATTTCACTTATTATAAAGGAGTGTTGTACATAATGTCAGTATCACACCCTTGGTGCCGGTGCGCAATTAGAACTGAGGGGAAACAGGACTTAGAAGAAATTCATGAGGAAATTTGCAGAGCCCATCAAGGATACAAGACTATCAAGAAAAAGGTAGAGTTGCAAGGCTATTTCTTGCCAACGATGGAAGAAGATGCTAAAGAATTGGTGAAAATATGTGACAAATGCCAAAGACATGCCAACAAGATTCATACACCAACAACTGAGAGAAAATCGATCAACAGCCCCTGGCCTTTCTCAACTTGGGGCATGGACATACTCTGACCTTTTCCCAAGGCGGCAAGATAGAAGAAGTTCTTGTTAGTAGTAGTCTATCACTTCACTAAGTGGATCGAAGCAGAAGTAGTGGCAACCATAACAGCCGCCAAAGTAGAAGACTTTTTCTTTAAGGAAGTCATAACAAGGTTCGATCTCCCACACACACTCATCACAGATAATGGAAAATAATTCGACTGTCAAAGATTCCATGATTTCTGGGAAAGAATGGAGTTAAAGCACAAGTTTGGATCTGTGTCGTACCCCTAGACCAATGGCATGACTGAAGTCACCAACCGTAATCTCCGCACCGGTTTAAAGAAAAGGCTAGACAAAGCAAAAGGAAACTAGGCAGAAGAGCTTTATCCGGTACTTTGGGCTGAAAGAACCACACTGAAAATGGCCACTGGAGAAACACCATTCATCCTGGCCTATGGAATGGAAGCAATAGTACCAATTGAGTTGGGAGTCCCATCTTACAAAGTAGCCAACGATGATCCAGATTCTAATAAGGAGCAAATCATGATTTGTAAAGAGATGCCAATTGAAAGGAGACAAACTGCTGCGATAAGAGCTGAGGCTTACAGAAGGTAGGCTACCAGGTATCACAACAAAAAAGGTAGGCCAAGAGAATTCAAAGAAGGAGAGCTAGTCTTGAGAAATGCTGAAATCGACAGGGGTAACGCTAGTGTCAGCAAACTCCAATGCAATTGGGAAGGTCTCTACAAAATTTCAAGAGCGATGGGGAATGGCGCTTATTGGTTGGCCAACATGGACGGTACCCCATTACCAAGGGCCTGGAATGTACATCTTAAAAAATATTATCAATAGTGTATTTTCTCCAACACTGTGAATCAATGAAGAGCACTATTTCAATAAATCTCTCCCATTACTACTTAAGCATCTCTAACGAGAACCTTACTCGTCTCATGGCAAGTGAGTCTGAAATGGACAATAACTTAGCCCTTAAGAGACCCAAAACCTCTCTAACGAGAACCTCACATGTCTCATGGCAAGTGAGTCTGAAACGGACAATAACTTAGCCTCTAAGAGGCCCAAAACCTCTCTAATGGGAACCTTACCCGTCTCATGGCAAGTGAGTCTGAAATGGACAATAACTTAGCCCCTAAGAGGCCTAAAACCTCTCTAACAGGAGCCTGACCTGTCTCATGGCAAGTGAGTTTGAAACGGACAATAACTTAGCCTAAGAGGCCCAAAACCTCTCTAACTAGAACACTCTCCGTCTCAAGACAAGTAATTTTGAAATGAACAACAAAGCCCCTACGAGGTCTGAAACCTCATCGAAGGGAGCCTTACCCCGGTTCAATAAAAGCGAGCATAAAAACATAACACCTAAGAATTTTTTGACACAAAGTTGGGCGACATAAACAAAAAACACTATTATGCATCTTAGCTGAAACAATCACAGCAAAAGTCATAAAAACAAAAGGCAAAAGTAAAACGGGCAACCTCAATAATATAAAAGAAACATTGAAGAAATTGTAGTGTATTAGTATTTCTCTATGAAAATTACAAATATGAAGTAGCTGAGAAAATAAGCAGCTAACTGAAAAATAGATAAATACAAGAGCTACCAGCATCTAAAAGTTCTGTCAGTACCTAAAGTAGATAAAATCCAAGACAAAGCAGCTAAGATCCAGGCGAGGAAACCACTCTACCCAAAAAAGAGAACGCCATTCACAATGAAAAAACAAAATAAGTTGACGCAACAATTAATCACGCTAATACACCCAAAATGTCACAGGTGAAGAGAGTATTGTAGCCAAAGCTATTCAAGATGATACTATGGACACCACAGTTAATCATGCCAATGGGTGGATGGTATCAAAGGAAACAGGGGATATCTATTCAACAAATAAGCCTCAAGGAAACAGAGGATATCTATTCAACAAATGAGCCTCAAATTGCAACTAGAGCATCAAGAGGCAGGAGCTTCACTTGTATGGGCAGAAGGAGTAGACGAAACGGAACGCTTACGCCAAGAAGGAAGCTGAACAGGAAATTCACTAGACTCCGAGGCCTTTTTCTTAGCAATTTCAAGATCGACAGTTATATGATCTACAAGTTAAGCAAATTGCACGTCCAAAAAGTTGGCAGCATTAGCAGGTTGGACAAGATGCCTTTGCAAATAACGCCTTTTCACCGCCGCCATAGCCTGAGTCGGACTCAAGACCATTGTTCTCCCAAGCTCCCAGATCTTATTTCTTTACACCTGGATCTTGAGTAGTCTATGAACAGTATTTCCTCTCGACAATAAGGGAACTCTCACCATGGTCCAGCTTCTGCTCAAGATCTCACACCTGAATTGCTAAGGCCTTCTTCTCAGCTTCTAAGGATTCCAGATCCTTCTTCAGGCACTGTACCTGATCATCATAGCTTCTCAAAGATCGATGAGCCTCTTCCTCCCATGGTAATAGGTCATCGTACGCCTTTTGGAAATGGATATAGGACACGTTCATCTGGTTATGAAGAGCTCTCATTATTTCAACATAGTCTTAATGCCCTTCATTGAATCTAGAAGCCCATTATTTGCAAAGCAAATGATGACTAAATAATAACACAAACATAAACAATTAGAATCAACTAAAAGCAAATACTCACTAGAAAGTTTCCTGAAGTAGTCATGGATGTGAAGTCCGACAGACTTCAATGGACCAACCGGGAGACTCACCCGCTTAACAGTAGCAAGATCAAACTCACCGTCTGAAAGCTCAATGGCTCCATACGGCTGTTGATCCCCCTTATCGGGAGACTGCATGCTTTTCTCCCGATCTTTAGGAGACTGCATGCTTTTCTCCCGGTCACTCTTCTCCCGGTCTTTTCCCCCTTTCTTCCTCTTCTTCACAAGCGGCTCACCGGCTTGATCTCCTCCTTTTCTCTTACCAGTGTTGGCAAGGGCACAGGAGGTCACAGCATCATCATGTGGAGGATCATAATTATCCACCGTCTCCTCCTCCTGTCTGACTGACTTAACGGCATCAACTTCACTCACCAAATCCTTCAAGAAGCTGAAATTCATGGCAATCACCGCTACAAAAGAAAGGCAAAAATAGCAGTAACAAGCAAGGTTAGCAAAAATAAAAAGAACTGGAAAACCTCACCCATAGTAACCCAAGACACCGACCTTAATCGGTTAAGTTGACAGTCAAGCCATCAAAGCGACCCTCCCTACGACTCCTTAGGTATGACCTGATGAAGTATTTGGCATTCAGCCTAGCGCCGGCAGTGATGGCAACCTCCTCCAATAACTTCTGTGTAAATTTCTCATCGAAAAATGAGTTGTCAGGCACGGGTGAAAGTTTGGCAAAGGATGATGAATCCATAAAATTCCAACTTGAAGGTAAACTACCCAGGGACGAATGTCTCACTCGAAAAAAATTTGGACCCAGAGTTTTTATGGATTCCGCAAGTTTCCCAATAAAGGCTCGGCAGGCTTTAGTAGTTAAAAGCATAAATGAGGAGATCACCAACCTTTTGGTCATGCTAAAAAAATGACCGGAGACGTCCAATTGTCATCATGAAACCGACTCTATGAAGAACATCTGAGAGGACACAGATCTGATGAATAGAGTTGGGGTGCAGTTGACCAATAGAAAATTTGTACATAGTACATATGTCGACAAAAATCTGGTCCAAAGGAAAGCGAAGATTGGCTTCCAATTGTTCAACTGCCACAACGGCCGACCCCGACTCATAAGTGTCTAGATATGAACAGTGATCACTGAGGGTGAACAGCTCGAAACCAGGAGAAAAGCAACACCCAAGAGTTTTTAGCTCAACCCCGCTGATACAGCTCCTATGCTGGACAAAGGACTCTATAGGAGGACCAGCACTGGCTACCATATCCTCGTCCACAACAAAAACTACCCCAAAGTCAGTATCGAGCTCTCGAGACGCCACAGATGCCCCCTCAGTATTCTGTAAGGGCACAGCTCCACTCGCTTCACTCGTCCCAATAGCCCGAATGCCCCTTCCCGTGGCCGTAACATTTGCAATAGAAGTAACATGTCTAACAAAAGTTAAATCCTGAGGATTTTTGGCTCTTTCAGTCGGCAAAGACTCAGGAGGACCACCACCATTGCCACCACTACCTGACGACCTAGAATAACCCCTAGACACACTCTCAGCCATTACAACTTACCAGATACAAGAAATGAGAAGAACGATTATAGGCAATGATCTTTTAGTTGAGACAGATGAAATCACTCCAAAATCAAAAATCACAAAAGTAAAGAAAAGTTACTAACGTAATGCCACTTTATATACTACTCCTCTGCCCCAGAAAACCCATACCGACGTTTCAGCTCCCAAAGGAGCAAGAGGGTATTACAATAAAATCACCCACCGTATTTAATGCTGTAGTGGGAGAATGTACTGAAGGGAAAACTTTACAATTACCCCAAGGATAAAATTGTGCCACGTCAAGAAGGCAAGTGAAAGAGCGCGAAAAGCCCAAAAGTCAGAAATGCAAAAAAGAGGGAAAAATCAAAACACTCAAAAGCACAAAAATGAATAATTTTTATTAATGAATACATTAAAGGCAGACATGTTTACATGAAAATTATTTTCCTTCATTCCGCCTCACAATCCTCTCATCGCACTCCTGGATTACAATTAACTTATCTACCTCAGAGAAAAAAGAAAAATCACCATCTGGAAACTTATCCCAGCATAAATTCTCCCGCCGCTTTTTGTACGCAGACAGGCTCTCAATAATAAG
Source organism: Bocquillonia castaneifolia (assembly GCA_948193215.1). NCBI lineage: Eukaryota > Viridiplantae > Streptophyta > Magnoliopsida > Malpighiales > Euphorbiaceae > Bocquillonia > Bocquillonia castaneifolia. The sequence continues at coordinate 6,873 of CANYLF010003329.1, forward strand.
CTCTCTGTTATCACGAGCAAGCTTAGCCTTGTAATCCTCAGTCTCCTGACGGACGCGTACAAGCTCAATCTGAAGCGGCATTGTGTGGGGCCCTCAACAATAGGTTGAGGCGGGCAAACACCCGCACTAGATGTCACAGCGACCTCTAGTCCACTAACGATAGAGGCAAGCCGGTAATTTAACTCTTCCACTTCTTTCTTGGAGGCAGCTAACTATTTCTTTAGCTCCTCATTCTCAGCCTGGATTTTCTCAAGGCTTGGCAAACTAACATTAGCCACCTAGAGCTGTGCTTAAAGTTCCGAGAGCTACCTCCCCAGCTCGATTTTTTCCCCATCTAAAATAAGGGATTTATGATAGGCCCTGTAGCGATAGCTATCTAGCATCAGAACGCCTTCCATGTCCTCCAGCTTATGGTTGATAATGCCACAACACAAAGTGTCTGGCGTGTAATCTTCCTGCCAACGGCTGGGACCGCGACATTGGGATATGAAGTGCATCATTTCATCTCCACCCTGAGGGTCCTAATAATTACTGCCTAGGGGAAGTCGAGTAAAATCATCCTCATCCTCCCCCATCACTTCAAAAGGTAACCTTTTACCGAAACTGCTAGCCACTACTGCTCGTTTCCTTTTAAGATCTGTTTGGGCAGAAGGCACACGGCTGGCAGGAACCGTTCTAGTAGTAGTTATTGTCGCTAAAATGACAGGAGGACCAAGTGGGCTAACTTTAGCAACTCTTTCAATAGCAAGCCCAGTAGTAAGACATGTGAATAGAAATAGGAGGAGGCGGATCCATCCTCCCAAGATCGACAGGATCAAAAACTTCTACAACCGTCACCTTTTTTTCGAGGTGCCTGATGAAGGTTTTTTCACCGACGGAGAGGGCCGAGGTAACTCCTTCCTACTAGAAGCAGACAACCACCCATCAAGCTAATCCAAAGAGCTGTCAGCACGGCGAACATTACCCGATGAAGAACCACCAGCCGGAGCTATGAATCCTTGAAAGGATTGAAATTGAGGATACTGTATTAAACCCCTCACCACACCCAGGTCACAAGGATCAAATATTTAATTACCATCATGAAAGAGGCGAGCAACTCGAACTTGATCCTGGGTTAAAGCTAACATGGGCTGTCTAGAAATCCCCAAGGCACTCTCCTCCCGACGAATAAACAACCGCATAAACTCTTTGGTAGAGGGCTTCCTTTGTCGGACAACCACTTTAATCTTCTCGTACAGCACAAGCTCACGAGGTGTAGGAATATCGGCATGAAGGTCAGGAAGCGTGGCCTTCCACTACTTAGGCAAGTCATTGAAATCCTTGTGCTCAATGTAGGCATACCTCCCTCTCCAAGAAGTGCCAATATCAGACTCCAAATTGGCAAAAGATAAACGCCTGGGCTTTAGTAGAATAAAAGCACTAGAGCCGCAGCGGGTGGGGTAGTAATGGTGAAGAAGACGATCAGTAGTCAGCAGCTCTTTCTACTTAGAAAAAAGCTCTTGAAGCGCTAACAACAAGCATATCGTATTTGGGTGCACTTAAGACAAATCGGATGCACTTATGACAAAGGGACGAGGAAATCTTGGCGAAAAGATGAGATGATATAAGGAAGCAGAAATCGCAAACCAGATTGAAGCTACTCATGATAAAAAAAAACTATATTTGTCAGCCAGGAACTCACCAGAGTCGAAACATCACACTTGGGACAGGACAGGACGTAGCCAGCAGGAATATGATAAATGCAACGCCAACTTTCCAAGTTGTTAGGAGTTGTGAGACATTCCCAAGTGTTCATTTTGAGAGGAAGAGTGTTCCAGTTAGGAGGGTCAATATGAGCAGGGCGTACTAGCTTTACTGTGTCTTTTATAATAGCCATAAAACAATACAAGAAGCGGTCAGGCAATTTTTTCCGCTACAAAGAAAAACCAAATCTGGAAACAAAGGCCAAATTAAGCAAACGCAAACCTCCTCTCGAGTATTTAAGCATATTGATGGGACCAAAATAGGCCCACTCAACCCCACCCAACACTGTGAATCAACACCGTTCTCATCTTTTCATGCCAATTTTGAACACTTGTCCACTCCTGCCTGCATTTATCATTACACCTAAAGACATAAATGTCTACCTGAACCGTTTTCTCGTGGGGGGGGGGGGTGGCTAGTGATAGAGTAGGCCCAAGAGCCCAACAAGAGCCTAAAAGCAAACCACACTAAACACTCTCACAGCTTTGCTAAGACACCTGGCAAGTCCTCAAGGCAACACGTCATACACAAGAACACTATAAATACTCAAAGATTCTATAGGTAAAGGATTCCAACTTCTAGCTCATTAATTATAACATTAAATACCTTCAACTGACTTGAGCGTCGGAGTTCGACCCGGGACACTCATCTCATCCAACCATTCTCTATTTGTGCAGGATTAACTTGGAAGACTAACACAACCACAGCCCCTTGGACCAACACAAACTACTACCTCAATCGCCACACTCCTACCAGACTAGACTACAGCCCAGATCCAGCCCAGCACAGTCCTGTCGGCTCCATCAAGAAGGAAACTGAATCAAATAATATATTACATTAAATACAAAGAATATATGAAATATTTACCGCTGCTATATTACTGAAATTATGGAGACAAATCAGGCTCTTTCAATGGCTATGACTATGGAGATATTGATTCTCTAACAGTTTCAAATTCAATTCATGTGTAGACTATAATGTTCAAACATTAAAAAGATTAATATGTAAAACAGACATATCTAAAAGGCTTGTATAGGGTGCACAGAATCAAAATGTTTTAATTTATTGAATAGCATTATCAATCTCTTTTGTTTTCTTTTATTGAGTTTTTTAAGGAAATTGTATATCATTCATGTAAATAAACAAGTACAATTTAATGAAAAATACAAAGCATATAAAGGATCGTACATGATCAATAGAGAAAAATTTTTCTAATCTTTTCCAAATGAACAAAGTGACTATGTCATACCACAAATAGATTCTGATATGATCTTTAAGTCAGGTTGCATGAAAGAAAATTATTGTACCATATATAATTATCATCATCCCCATGATTACTCTCCAAAGGAAGAACAATATACTCCATAAAGAAAGAACAATTCTTTTTTAGAGTTTTAGCTACAACTAAAAGGGGGGAAATTAGAATTTTA
>CANYLF010003640.1:0-10437 GCA_948193215.1 Bocquillonia castaneifolia
GATCGAAAGGTTAGAAGGGAACCTCTTAAACACATATATGTGATTGCAGAAGGAATCACAAGAGGCGATAGTTCTGCCAAAAGAAAAAGGTCAGCCAGGTCCATCTATTCTGTCAATTCAAAGTTGGTTCCAGCATAACAGATTGGAACGGTTCAAATTTCAGCAGCAGATGAAGGGGCAACTGTAACCCCTCATGAAGATGCTTTAGTAGTCAAAGCCCTAACTCATAATTACATGGTCCATAATATACTAGTGGACATAGGGAGTTAAGTGAATCTCCTCACTTTGAAAGTATTTGATAAAATGGGGTTAGACCAAGCCAAGATGTCCCCTGTCAACACTCCCCTAGTGGGCCTTTGAGGCAAATCAACCACAATAGTAGGTTTGATTAAGCTGGACGTAGAATTAGGCGAAGGAGACATAACCAAGGCATTGCAAGCAGAATTTATGGTGGTTGATATCCCCTTCGCATACAATGCTATTATTGGGTGACCTATTCTCAATGAAAATTGTGCTAGCATTTGCATACGATACCTGCTCTTAAAGATCTCTACCTCGAAAGGAGAGGCGATAGTAGAGGCAAGCAAGGATCGCCTATTATCAGGCACTAAAAGGGGTGTTCTCAACCATTGTCATAGAAGAGAATATCCAACAAAAAGAAAACAAAGCTGAACCCATAGGGACTATTCAAAATAGAGCCCTGGGGTTAGGCAAAGAAATAAAAGTTGGAGAGATGGATCCAAGGATCTTACAAGAAACTTTGTAAACACTATCAGAATTCCAGGATACTTTTGCATGGACTGAGGATGAGCTAACAGGGGTTAGTAGAGAAGTTATGGTCCACAAGCTAAACATTGATCCAACAATCGCTCCCGTTGTACAAAAGAAAAGGAAACACAGCTGGCCTAAACAGACCGCCATAAGTGAAGAGATTAATAAGCTAATGAAGACATGCATAATGAGGGAAGTCCAATACCCTGAATGGTTGGCGAATGTAGTAATGGTAAAAAAGCCTAATAGTTCATACAGGATGTGCGTGGACTTTTCTGATCTAAATAAGGCATGCCCAAAGGATAGCTATCCACTACCACAAATTGATCAATCGGTAGACTCTACTGCAGGCCATTAGTTATATTCACTAGTGGATACAAAGTCTGAATACCACCAGATACCAATGCACAAACCAGATGAAGCCAAAACCGCCTTCACCACTCATGAAGGCACGTATTACTACACTAAGATGCCCTTTGGCTTAAAGAATGCATGAGACACTTTTCAAAGGATGGTCAACAATATGTTTAAAGACAATATAGGCAAAAATGTAGAGATCTACATGGATGAGATGATCGTCAAATCAAGGTGAGAAGAGGAGCATCCCAAAGACTTAAGAAAAGTCCTGGAAATTCTCAGAAGATTCAACCTTAAGTTAAACCCATAAAAGTGTGTCTTTGGGGTTAAGTCAGGCAAGTTCCTAGGTTTCATGGTGTCTCAAAGAGGATCGAGGCTAACCCAGACAAGATCCTGGTGATCATCAACATGGAACAACCCAAAACACTTAATGAGGTTCAAAAACTCAACGGACGAATCACTGCCCTAGGACGATTCATATCAAGCTCGACTAAACGATGCCTTCCATTCTTTAAAACCTTGAAAGATCCTTAAAAATTTCAATGGTCAGATGATTGCTCAAAGGCCTTCCAAGAAATCAAGGTATTCTTAGCATCTCCCCCATTGTTGAGTAGGCCAATAAAAGGGGAAACCCTGTACCTTTACTTATCCACAACGGAGGAAGCAGTGGCGGTAGTACTTATAAGGGAGGAAGACGGAGAACAGTTACCTATCTATTACATTAGCAAAGTATTACATGAAGCTGAGCTTAATTACCCGAGGTTAGAAAAGCTAGCCTTTGGACTATTAATAGCAACACAAAAGCTAAGGTATTATTTCAAGGCACACCAAGTAGTAGTCAGAACTGACAACCTTTTGAGAAAGGTGTTCCAAAAGGCGGAGGCCTCAGGGAGAATTGCTGAATGGGCAATCCACATTGGAAGTTTAGGAGTCACTTATGAACCACGAAAAGCATTAAAGGCCCAAGTATTGGCAGACTTCGTGGTAGAGATGACGCCAGGGGAACCTATAGCCCCCAAGGAAATTTCCCCATGGAAACTAATGGTAGACGGCATAGTCTGTTTAGTAGGGGCAAGTATTGGCATCTTAATCAAAGGACCAGACAAGATAAAAATCAAATATGCAGCCAGAATAGGGTTCGCCACTTCCAATAACATGGCTATGAAGTCCTCATCCTAGGATTACAAATCGCCCTGGAAATAGGCATCATAGATCTAGAAATTTACAGTGACTCACAGCTGGTTGTGAACCAAGTCTTGGGCACTTTCCAAGAAAATGAGGATATGACTAAGTATGTCTCCATGGTGACGCAACTCATTACAGAAGGAGAAAAAAGGAATGATGGCCAGTGGCGAATATCACAAATCCCCAGAATAGAAAATCAAGGGGCGGACAGCACTGCAAAATTGGCAGCTGAAGGAATGGCGATCCCCAATGTACCGATCGAAGAAATAAAATCTCCTAGCATCTCCAAGGCCAATATCCTACCAATTGAAGATAATAGAGGATGGATGGAACTAATTATCCAATACTTGAAAAATAGCATCCTACTAAACGATCCAAGAGAATCTAGAAGGCTAACGAAGAAAGTCGCCGAATATGCTTTTAAAGAAGGAGAACTAAGAAAGAGGTCCAAAAGCCAACCTTGGCTTAAATGCCTGAGTGAAATGGAAGCAGATTATGTTTTGAGAGAAATTCACAAAGGAATAGGAGCTGCCCATGAAGGGGCTAATGTGCTTGCCAAAAAAGTGATCCTAAGAGGATACTATTGGCCCACCATAAAAAGGGATGCTAAGAATTTAGTGTCCAAATGTGAGGCATGTCAATTTCACGCCAACATACATCATAGGCTAGCAGAAAATATGACCCCAATCGGGAGTGAATGGCCATTCGCTCAATGGGGGATGGACATCCTAGGTCCATTCCCCATAGCCAAGACACAGAAGAAATTCTTAATAGTGGCGATTGACCACTTTACCAAGTGGATTGAAGCAGAAGCAGTCCCAACAATCACATCTCAAAGGGTCCAAGACTTCTTTTTCAAAGAGGTTATATGCAGGTTTGGGATCCCCCACACTCTCATTACAGACAATGGCACACAGTTCGCCTCTCAATCATTCAGGAACTTTTGCGAAGCTTTACAAATTGAGCAAAAATTTTCCTCAGTTCATCATCCTCAGACTAATGGACAAGCCGAGTCGACCAACAGGATCATTCTTCAAGGATTAAAGAAAAGGTTAGAGCAGGAAAAAACCAGCTGGGTGGACCATCTATTCAATGTTCTATGGTCCTATAGGACAACTCCAAGAGATCCCATAGGCGAAACCCCATTCGCCCTTTGTTATGGATCAGAGGAGGTGGTCCCTATAGAAATTGGGGAACGGAACTGAAGAACTGAAGAACTCACACCCATTAATGAGCAAGAGCTCTAAGTAAATTTAGACCTGTTGCCAGAAAGGCAAGAACATGCATATCTGAGAATGATGGCATGCCAACTAAAAAAGGCATGGTTTCATAATAGGCGAGTCCAAGAAAGAAAATTTGAAGAAGGGAAGCTGGTCCTTAGAAAGAGTGAAGTATCCACACAAGAAGCTGGCAAGCTGCATGCTAATTGGGAAGGTCCCTATCAAATAGCCAAAGTCATTGGCAAAGGCGCTTACAAGCTTAAAACACTTGCAAGGAAAGAAATTCCCAGATCATGGAACGTGGAACACCTCAGAAAATTCCACCACTAAAAAAAGACCTTACAACAGCTAAGGCAAGTCAATATCCCTCATAGAAGCTAGGACAACAAGACCTCTGATAGCAACTGAGGTACCTATCTATTTTAATTTAAGTTTTTATTTCCTTTTATTTAAATAAACAAGGAAGTGTAAGGCGAAGGGGAGCCTAGCTCAAATCCCCCAGAAGTTCAATAAAGTTGTCATTAATACAATCTAGCTTGATGCAACTTAAAAAGACCTTTCATGATAAAGGCAAAACACCATATTAAGACCGCTCATGATGAGGCATAACAAATCCCATTGGAAAAATAAAAAGACCTTAAAAACTAAGGCAAATATACTATAAAGACCTTTCACGACAAAGGCAGTCATCAGCTTTAGGCGATCCCTTATTAAGGGGCGACCTAATAAGTAAATATCTTAATAAGACCTCCAAGGTTGAGGCATAATCAATCTCATAAGAAATAAAAGACCTTATACGCTAAGGCAAACACGCAAAAACCTATATTCAAGACCTTTTCACGATAAAGGCAGTTATTAATTTGAGGCGACTTCTTAACAACAAATGCTAATAAGATTCCTAATGTAGGGGCATAATCAATGAAGAAGAAAAAGGCTTTAAAAGCTAAGGCAAGCAAATACCTTGGGTTATCTAAAGGCAACATATTTAACAACTATGGCTATCTTCAATGCATAATAAAAGCATATGGAAACTTCGATAGAAATAAAGGCGAGTGGACAAACAACCATTATATAAAAAGATTACAGAACAAGACAAGGTGAATGAAGAAAGATTCAATTAAATAGAAAAGATGTTTTAATATTTCTTGAAGACAGATACATAAAATCGTTCAAAAAGATAAAGAAAAATAAATACAAGGATAATCACTCATCCACTTCATCAGGGAAGATGGTATTCATAAAGGAGAAGTTAGAGTCAGGAAATTGATGCTGTGCAGCCTCACGAAGCTTCGCCCTGTATTTGATGAGGGTTCCACCAATGGAGCGTCTTAAAAGGGTGCTTTCACCTTCAAGCTGAGTAACCTTAGTTTGAAGAGGTTCAACATTCACCTTCAAGTCCACGTTCTCTTTCTCTAGTTGGTTCGCCCTCTCAGTCAGTGTTTGAAGTTGGGCTTCGAGAGTAGCTTTTTCTTGGTTGCGCTTCTCTTTAATACGCTTGGTTTTATCTTGCTCCTTCTTCAGTTTAGCATCCGCCCCTGCAGCCGCCTTATCCATTGAAGACTAGACTTGAGCTTGCACATCTTTCACTACTCTCTTGTGAGCTGAACGCTTCACTTGATACTTATATTTCATCGTTCGAACAAGGTTCAGCGTCTAAAAAGAATACATAAGAAAAAGTCAGCAGTTTAGAATATAAAGAAGAAAAGAAGAAGATATCACATGTGAAATAGGAACTTACTGAAAACATGTGCTCCTGAACTTGCAAGGCGAGTGAGTTATGAGTCCGCCCTGAAAGACCTTCCATGTCAGCTGGAAGGCTAATTTCTCTGCTAATCAGGGTGGCAACTCTATTATCTTTGACGGCGGGATTCCCCAGCTCGTCCACCCATTCTTGAGCCTAAGTGCTCACATCAACAAGCTCACCCTCAGAGCTAGAGGATCCATCATTAACGGTCTCCAACAACTGAGAGCGATTCTTCCTTTTTGTCGCTATAGCCTTCATTCCCACCTTCACCAATATTTTTCTCTTCTTACTCACCACGGAGGGTTGCTTCTGAGATACTTCAGGCACAGTCCCTTCCACAGGTTGAGTGGGCTCAGTAGCAGTTGCATTGGCTCCTGTGGGAGGAGCAGTTGAAGGGTTCACCTCAGTAGCTCCAGGCCCTACTTCGGCCATCATAGCAGCAAAATTGAATCTCGGCATCTATACAGGAATAAATAAAATCAACATAAGTAAAAGGGAGAAAAGTATAAATACCATTGGATGGTGAATGGTTGGGTTCACCAACTTCAGCTCCTAGGCTGGTTTCTTCCCCTTCAGAATCCTTCTCAGATTCATCTGCTAATTGTGGGCCAAAGGGTCTGGTCTTAGGGGCATAATCTTCTCCATAAAGGTGTTTTTTAAGGAGGGTTTAAAGATGGACTATTGGGAGTTTAGACAAGAATTGGGCAACTCCACAGAGGTGCTGGCTAACGTCCTCACCCATTTAGGTTTTTTAAGAGGAGTAGACCAGCTATTGGGGATTTGTCCCCACCCTGCTTCATAGGTCACTATGTAAAAATTATCTCGCCACCCTTTTAAATGGTTCTTGAGACCCTCAAACCTCTTCTTAATCACCTGAAAGGTGATGTACTCAAAGGTTCCTACTTTCTCCACTACGCTATATGCGATTAAGAAGATTTCGGGGGTAAGGATGTAGACTTTTGGTTGACAAAGAATTGACGTGGTAGTGAATAATTTGTAGACATTTGGGTGAAGGCAAGAAAAAGGACATTGTATGGTTTCTAAAATTTTTTTAAGTGTAGGGTCTAAAGGGAACCTCAGTCCACTTTCCATAGACTCCTTATAAACTATTTGTTCATTAGGGCTTAGGGTTTGGTTGGCAAAGCTACCCTCCGTGGGTAACCTCACTGAGTAACCCTCTGGGAGACCGCCATACCTACTGGCAAACATATGTAGTTCATCCTTAAATTGTTTGGCAGGGTGAAGATCTACTGTATCCTTAGGTTGTTTACGGGCCATGTGTTTAATTTTAAAGCCTGGAGGAGGAAAAGGTTTAGGGGCGACTTCTGTGGTGTTATTGCTAGCACCGGAGGACTCAGTATCACTATCTAAAGGGTTATAAGGCTCATCGTCTAATGGTAAGAAGGGGTGAACTACCTTTAAAGGCTTGGGGTTTACAGTGTTTTGAGGTGTTGCAGTGTTCGCCTGAGGGTTTGGTCTTGGGCAATTGGGTTGGTTCACACCGTCTGTTGAGTTAGATGAAACAGAGATGACTGTAGGTCTAGTTTGGGGGGTTGATGTGGAAGACGAAGAGGTTGATATGTAAAAAGATGGAATCACCATGAACAGCCTAAGTCCTACCCAGACAAAGTCCCAAACAATTATCAGAGTAAAGAAGACTAGCAGTTATCGCAACAAATAAAATAAAACCACAGATACAAATATCATCAAATCCTAGCAAATATCAAGAACATAAAGGGAATAAAACACGCACACCATACATTGAAACTGCTAAAGAAGAGATGGAAAATGCCAAAGAAAGAAGAGACTTACTGTAGTTAAAGATACGTTTCAACTGGATTGACAGACGGCCTGACGATAGCAGTAAAAGCGGTGGTGTAGAGGAGGACAAATGGTGATCGGAGCGCTAAAGTTTTGATGGCAGTTGTTGCCGGCAAAGAAGAAGGTGACAGATGAGGGAGAAACAGAGAAAACAAGTCTAATAAGAGAAAAAGGCAAAAACGCTGTTGAAAAAGGAGAAAATGGTAAAACCTTTAGGGTAATTATAGAGGGAAACTTGAAAGATTTTCATCTGAAAAGACGTGGACAGTTTCACCTAGAAAATTGAATGGACGTGATTGCTAGTGGGACACGTGTTGACTAAAGCTATTTCACATTAATTATAACCTCCAGTAATTTCTAACACTCGCCCATATAACAGTGATCTTTCAAAAGAGACATGTTAAGTAGAGGCGATTCTCATCAAATGTTGATATCTAAGGGTTCGCCGTTGTTCAAAAGAAACATTACCGCACGACGGTTCGCCAAAGAATGAAATTACCCTCAAGCTAAGTCTTTGACATTAGCACCGCTAGGGGGGGACTTGTGATACGAATCACTCCTTTAAGCTCAAAAGGCCCAAGAGGCCCACTTCATGTTAGGCTCACGTTAGCCCATTATATGTCCTGATACCTTAAATCCTAAGTCAAGGGGGACTCTTATCACAAGGGAGGTTCCTAATCCTAGGGGGACTCTGACTCACTACAGCAAAGGAGGAATCCAAAGCCTATTAGGACAAGGATTCCTGGGCTAAAGGGGATTGTTCCTACCACTATATAAACCCCTGTCATCTAGGATATCAGGTATCATTCTCTCATTCTAATACATTCATAGCTATCAAGAGAATATCTCTACCTTGAGCATCGGAGTCAGACCCTGGGGACTACCCCAACTCTCTCTTTTGGTGCAGGTTAGGCTAACTCTGGTGATCAGACAATCTCAGGGGAACTTCAGGCTAGGCTTCATTCTTGGAGAAACGTCCTAAACGTTTCACCCACTTTGAGTTCCTTCTTATGCTTTTCACTCCTCATTTCATACATTTTCTTCTTTTTCATCATTATGTATTTATATGTTTCTTAATGAAATGGATGAACTTTTTGAGCTTAATTTTCTTTGTTTTTAATTGCTTGTCCCTTGTGTTTTCATTTCCTTTATCATTTATGTTTTAATGGTTACTTTTTTGAGTTGACAAAGGGGGAGAAAACTCTGGTTCTTGGTCATTTACCCTTGCAAGAAGTATTGGAATGGATTGAGATGACTTTGGACTTAAAATGGACTTAAAAAATATTTGTAAAAAAATCTAAAATTTGTGTAAAACTACTCGTTAGCTTTGAAACCTCCCTTCATGGCTTTGGTAAGTTTTTAGATGCTACACAAGTTGAGGGGGAGTAATTCACTCAATTCACACACTTTTTAAACACTTTGTGCTTTAAATTATTTTTAGGTTGTCAAACTCAAAAATGGGGAGATTGTAGGCCTAAGTGCTTTCAATCTAACTTATTTTGAGCTTAACAACCTTGATGAAGTGTTTGACAAAGTTTCCAAGTATATAGGATGAGGCCAGCTTGCTCCCGTGATTCTTGTGCCAAGATGATCAAGGTAAAGGCCAAGCATGAGGGTCATACTCGTGATAGTGCCTCATGCTCGTGAACCAAGTGGCAGTAGCCACAGCCCTATCCAGGTAGTTTGGTCACGCCCGTGACACAACCATCACGCCCGCGAACTAAGTGCTAGTAGCCACAGATTTATCCAAGCAGTTTGATCATGCCTATGACACATCTATCACGCCTGAGAACGAAGTGGCAATAGTCATAGGCTTATTTACGTAAGTTTGGTCACCCCCGTGACCAAGCCATCGTGGTCGCGACACCTAGAAACAGGAGTTGGATTCAAGAGTGTATTACGCTAGCGAACACTCTATGATCAAGGTCACCTTTCCATCACCAGCTCCATCACGTCCACAACCTGAGACACCGCCCCCGCTCTAAAAGATGTTATCAGTGTTGTCTTCCTAGAAGAGAGAGATGGTGAATTTCAAATATATGTCCTCATGGCATGATTGTTACCACTGAAGATGCCATGAAAGAGGACATATGATTGGTAGCATGTCCATAGATTTACATGTGAGCATTGGCTGATGATGATGCAAGGTGTGTGGTGGAACAGATGATTGTTGATGGCTAATGAACTTCCAGAAAATCAACATGAAAGTTGCACCATAATTTATTAACAAGTTTTTTCGACATGGGCCGAGGTGAAATTCTTGGAGTTGGTGTTAATTCCAAGTGGGTATACTCTTTATGGTGGAGTATGATAATTCTTGTTTAAGAATTATAATTGTCAGTGACAGACAATGTTTTTAGTAGCGATTATTTTTTTAATTATGGTGGAGATTGTAGTAGGTCCCTCATTAAATCGTAGGCCCACATGTCTAATAATTAAAAAAAGAAAGAAAGAGAGGAAAGAGTCAAAAATTGCGGCTGACACACGCCTATAAATAGGCATTACATTTGCTCATTTGAGAACATCCAACAAACCAAATATATATATATATATATATATAACATACAAGCTCACGGAAATGTTGAGCCGTATGTTAGTGTATTGAGACAAAACAATTTTGCTTTGGTGAAATTTTGGGAGGGAAAGATATTTAGGGAATGATAAAATTGTGTGGGTTAGAAGGTTTGGGAAAAATCCTCTAGGTACTCTCTGGGTATTTTTCTTGGGTTTTGGGTGTGAGAAAAATATCGTAAATATTGTGTGGTTGTAATAATTTTTTACATAGTGATTATTTTTCTCGGTTGTCTTTTGACAACGACCGTGGTTTTTCTTCTGTTTTTGAAGTTTTTCACGTAAATCCTTGTATTGTTACTTCTCTGTGATTATTTGATTAGTTTTATTATTTTTATTAAAGGTAATCAATAGGTTAATAGGCAACATTATCCACCATGATTATTTTGCAAGACAATTTCATTTGGAAAACTAACCAATAAACTTTTTCTCGTTAGAAGATTTTATAACTAATAATAAAACACAATCCTATATACAACCAAATTAAGTATTAGTGATGTCAAATTTCATTAATTACACTACAATGACAATAAGGTACAAAAATGTGCTCAAAGGGGGCGTATAATATGTCTAAGAATTGTATAACAAGAAAGAAGCTAGCGTATAACATGTCTAAAAATTATGTAACAAGAAATTCTAATTGTGACGTTTTGCTTCTTATTAATGTAATGAATCTGTATGGATTTGGAGAGCCCGGAAGGCAATAAGTTTGTTTGAAGGGCATTGTTCACAAGAGTTGTACCCTTCAACCACTTCTAAAATTTTGTA
>CANYLF010004104.1:0-11016 GCA_948193215.1 Bocquillonia castaneifolia
GTATGTTTATGTGCTGAAACATTTCATTTGATTGCTTGATATATATATATATTTATGTAAATATTGTGTGATAGGTTGCATTACATAAATATGTTTTTAATTCACTCAGTGAGGTCTGACTCCCCTCAATATTTTTCAGGATTATTCTCAGACCTCAGTTCTAAGACCTGTACGCTGGAGTCTTTCTTCCCCGGCTATTTTAAGTACGTTGTAGTACTAAGTTTCACACGCTTAACTCTAGAGCTGCAGTAGCATTCGTTTGATGTTTCATGTGTTGTATGTATAATTATATTTTGGCATGATGTTTTGATGAAAAGTATTTTTTATATATTTATGTTGATGATGGCCCAAGAGAGGCTCCCAGCTGGTATGCTGGAGATGATGATGTTTAATTTATTGTGATATCAGTTTTTATGTGATTATTTTGGCAAACATAAGCGTTGTTATGTGATGAACCAGAATATATAATTCTGGGGTGAGATGTATATATATATGTTTTATCAGGTTCAGGCTTGCCAAGGGTTCCGGTAGCGAATAGCTTTCCCGTTCCCTGGCGCCGGTCATGTACCCTGGGTTTGGGTCGTGACAGACGTGTCATGGTGGGACCCATGTCACGTCATCATATTTAACAGTCTTGGATGGAAATATTGAAAATTGTTAACGGTTGGTACCATATACTGTTTTTTGTCCAAAAAAAAAATCACGTACTTAAATTTGTCAATGACTAAAATCAAATGGTGGTTTTTCGTGCTTTTCCCTTTTATTTTCCTTGATATGATGGTACTTTTATAGAGCTATTTACTCATCTAAAGGAACAACATCAAGGATGGGCAATATCTGGATGTTATTTTATGATATTAATAAATTAATAAATTTTATTAATTATTAAATAATAAATTTATTGATCATATATCTTATAACAAAGTTTGCCTTTTGTATTTAATACAATGATTAATTAATTGATTGTAAATAGACTTATTGATCATGAAGATCCAAACTCATTCGTGTTTTTAATCTAACTGATGGAGTCTAGTTCTCCATTCAGGTCTCTTTTATTGAACTTTGACTTGTTGGACTTCACTGTGGGTCTCTGCAATACTAGGGAGAATGGTCAAATCACGGTGGGACTGGGAGGTCCCAGGCATGCTCCAATGCTTAAGTCAAAGAACAGTACAAAGAGAATAATCAGATAATTAGAATAGAAGGTTTAGGGTTTTAGAAAAATGGAATTACCTTACTTCTTCCTTGTATTGTTCTATATATAGTATTTTTTAGGAATTTAGGGTTTTTGAGAGAACAAATACACCTTGTGACACTTGTCCTTTGGTCCCCATTTCCCTCTGTGATATTTGTCCTTTGATCCCTCTTGTTCTAACAATTTAAAGGCATCTATTTCCTCTGTTGGGCCTTAAACCTGGGGTTGGCCCAAAGTACTCTGGTCCATCACTAACTTAGATATTTATGATATTCTGATCTAAATTATTTTCAATTTGTAAGTACTTTGGAATCAAAATCTTTAAATCATTAATTTTTTTATCTTTGAATTACTAATTATCAATTTTTTGAAATTTTTATCTTTTTCATTTTTTTTCATTTTTCTACTTGGTAAAACCATTTGGGATTGTAGGCTTTACGCCTGGAGATCAAGAGTTCGATCCTTAGGACCGCATGGAGACAATATGCTTTCAAATGGAACTCACTCGACCGGGATTACTGGGGCTCCAAATCTAGTTTAAAAATAGATATAATTGACATAAAATTTATCAAATCAAATTGATATTAAAATTAAGAGACTTATTGGTCATTAGAAGATGAATTTTCGGTCATTCGAAGATGGGTTGTATTGTATGAAGTACTTTTCAAATTAAGAGGTTAAATATATATCCCATTTAAGCCCAATGCAGTCCAATATTTGAACCTAAAGAAATTTATGACCAAGTTTTGTTTTACAACAAGTCAACAAGAGATGTTTGACTTTAAAAAAATAAAAATAAATAAAAATGATTAATCTTTTTACTCGAGCACTTTCTCTCCGTGATTTTAGGAAGGGCTTTACGAGATGCGATGGTGTAAAGTTCATCCCTTTCTGTTAGGCACTTTATATGGATATGGTGAGTTGCTAAGCTTCCGAAAATAATAATAATAATAACAATCCTCTAAAATTTGAGTTTGTTTAGAAATAATAATTATAATCCTCTAAAACTTGAGTTTGTTTAGAACTCTTATAAATGAATTTAATTTGTATGAGCAGCTAAAGTTTTATTTTTGTTACCATTTAAAACTTTTAATGGTCTCTCATAAAAGAACTTTTTTCCTTTTTCTTTTTTTTTTTTTGGTCAATGTAATAAATACTTTCATACATTTTCTTTTACAAACTTATAATAGAATAAAGTTATTTTTCTTTCTAGTGTTTAATTGAAATGTGTTATTTTCTGAAGGGCTGAAAGGTATAAGAAAGTTTGAATTCTTTTGTAATGTTTTATTGATAACTTTTTAGTAATTGAGAGCCTATTACTATTGCAATCTCCTTTGCGGGAATTTTTTTTAAAAAAAAGTCTACAGGTACTAAAAACAAAAAGTTTAAAGGCTGAATAGAACCAAATTAATGGATAAATCATAAAACCTCGATGCAAAAAACCCGTTGAGTTAAGGAGCTTATTAATGCATTTTGCCTAGCCTTTCCTCTGTATGTTCAGTTTCAAGCTAAATTGATTTATGAGGGAAGGTACCAGCTAAATATTTCCTCAAGATTTTTATATGATTACCTGAACATTAACATAATCTAACAAATGTAAATCACGCCAAGACAAAATAAACATAGCCTTAAAAGTTCAAAGCAGTCAGCGTCACATCACATTATATAGCATTAACACATCTCTGAATCTGAATAATCCTGATACAATCATCTCGGGGTAAAAAAAAACCACACTGGTAGAATCACAAAACATGATTTATTCTCTGGCTAAACTAGTAACGTAAACAGACAGTAAGGCAGATAATTATTTCAGAACTGCACGGAAAATCCATTTAGGTTGTAAGAATGGGAGGAAGGTAATCAGATTTCGCACCTAGAACACGAGCCTTGGTGTCGGGGAAGAACTCAGTTCCAGGGAGCTCCGTCACGTCACCTTCACCAGCAACGCCAATAGGATACCGGAGCAAATGACCAGGTAGGTCATGTTCAAGCGTCTCGCTTGAATAAAGATCCCAATATTTTTCTGCCATTTGATTCACCTTCCTGACACACTCCTCGCTATCTGGAATAAGGAAGGAATCATCTAGCATGCCAAGGTGTTCGTACCACAGTGACAATCGGAAACCATGGACCTGACCACGTGCTGGCTGCCTTGCTGACAAGTGATGTGTTTGGTAGGCTCCCATGGCTATTTCCGAGTCTCTGGCACCATCCATTGATCTCTGATTGATGTTGGCAGAACCAATTATAATGTACTCATCATCAACTGCAAAAACCATGAATTAAAATTCATGAGCCAATTAAACAATACATTATCTATAGGAAAACAGAGACATGACAAATCAAGAAACTTAAATGTGGGTTTAGCCTTCACTCCAAGAATATTTATTCTTTTTATATGTACCAGTTAACAAAAATATTTGTTTCATGTAGGTGGTGTAAAATTTCAAGAGATGTCCAGAACTGAAAATAACAAGGGCCTAATGTAACTGACACACTTACCAATCATCATCTTTGTATGAACATAAATCATGAAGCGTCGGGCCTCTTGAGCTCTTATATAATCTGTATCAGGTTCTGGTTTTTCTGAAGGCTCATATTCACCACTCCTCTTCACTTCACGGTTGCCAAGGCAGAAAAACGTTAGGTAGTTCCGTGGATCCTCCATAATGCCCTTAGCTTTAAGAGCCTGGATAATATCTTTATACATCATTTCCATTGTCCTCCTCTGCCAATCTAATATAGCTTGAACTGATCCACTCTCCGGGATACCCTCAGGCCACATTGGGACAACAACATAAACAGTGAACCTCTCCCCTGCCTCAATCTTGCTAACTATCTTAAGTGAAAGTTCCTTGGGGATAAGATGCAATGCATTAATATCCTCGGGCTTAATACCATCAGGACTCCACCCAAAAGAACTTCCAAGGAAATACTGATTTTCAATATAAATGAAATTCTTTGCCCTTCGAATAGCATGGATATAGGCATCCTGAATACTTCGGTCGATGATGTTATCCTTTCCACTGACAAGCCCAGCTCTGGCAGCATCTTCAGGTGTCTCAGGGAAACCAAATGCAGCCCCACCATCAATGGATCTAAACAACTGGACATTCCATGCCTCAAAGTCATCAGGATACATAACAGGAGATGGGGGAATAATGACATTTTCTAGTTCTCTCAGTTGAACAAGCAGATCTTTACCACCTTGCTTTCTCCATCTCTGTTCAAAATTAAACAACACATCCCATGCAATAGGTCCTTCAAGTCTGGAGTGGATGTCATGCCAAGGTTCTCTTGGACCACCTTTTTCAATTGAAGCACCAGTAAAGTTGGGTTGATGGAAATCATCATGGTGTGCTGTGTCTAATGTCCTGAAAAGAGAATGGAATGGGGTATCATATCTTCCATCACAGAGGTCAATACCCCCAACAAAACTGACGATTCTCCTTCTCTCTGAATCTCCATTGGGCATGGCACTATCCACCACCACAATCTTCTGGTGATGAGTGAACATAGTAGAGATTTGTAGGTCCTGAACAATACTTCCACCATCATCAGGATTTCGGGGGCATAGGACACAATGCACATCTGTATCTTGGAAGAAATGTTCAGTCTCCTGATCATGAGTGGCCATGAGACCATCCTTTTTCAATAAACCAACGGAGGTTCTGTCATCCCAAACCAGCATAAGGACCCTAACACCTTCGCTTGCTTTCTTCTTAAGCAGATCACCAAGCGTAATGTCTCCTCCTGGCTTTGGCCTCCTTGAGTCTCTTACCAAAGCAATTTCAGTATAAACAGACCACCCAGTGATATAGATCAAGTGTTTTGCATTGGAAATTGCATCAAAAATGTCTTCCCAGCACCTGTGAGGTTCATAATACTTGCCTCCAGCAAGGGGAATTTTGGGAACAAATTTGTCTGGAATATGAGCGTCTTGGTAGAGAGAAACCTTACATCCTTTTCTCTGTGAGTAGAATGTATAAGGTACTCCAGGATACTTTGGACTCTTGATACCCCGTCCCCAGTTAGGGTCCTTGGTGACATCAAAATATTGCAGCTTTACATGGATCTTAGAACCACCATGAATAGGGTTTTTGTCTTCATCCAAAATCTCAACCCACCTGTCTATTTCTTCTCCATCGAGTACTTCTTCAACAGGTACATATGCTCTTCCAATTAAAGTTGCGCCAATAGGATTATCATCCTTAACTGTGAATATGACATGCGCAGCCTGATGAGCACAGTAAATGTGAAAAGACTCGTACCATCTGGGGTTGGATTGTTGATTTTCAAGCATTCTAGTCCTCCCAACTCTAGCCTTTTCCAGGTCAATAGTTGCATAGAGTTTACTGACTCCTTTGCCAAAACCAACTGTCTCCTCAATGTTTTCCACAAGCTACAGGCAAAGCAAAGATAAAGTTCGTGATGTCAGTTGAAAGGAAGAAAAGAAAAATCGTAAATACAACATCGAGATAGGAAAGAACGAAGAGAATTTCAACTAAAACACTGAAGCTGAGAAGTAATAGAGGGAAATCTTTATGTGTTGAGAACATGACAAACAACACACACAGGCCATGACATTTCAGCATGGAGTCACTGGAGTGAGACTAAATTTGAAGTTGAACTAAATACTAACTAGATTTTATCTCAAAAAAAAAAAAAAATACCAACTAGATTTTTTACATCAACAAACAGAGATCTAAGATAGATATAAAATGAACCTTTGTTCTTTGTTTATGTCATTTTTGTACAAAGGGAAATTTTTTTGAGTATCAGATAGCAGTAGAAAAGGCTAAGATCAAGTTCAAAAAAAAAAAATGAATATCAGGCCATGTCAAAAATCAGAAGAATGGGAAACCTACAACTCAATGCCACAATCATAATCACGAGAGATTAACAGAAACAATCACTCCCGAATAATTTTTTTTAAAAAAATATTCCATACCACTCCAAATCGTCTAACAGCCAGATTTTGTCCGCAAGACAGCATATCAAATGCAAGCAGATGAGATGACAACCCACGAAACAGTGATTAAAAATTCCAAACCATTTTTTTTTTTCTAGAAACCAAGTTGAAACTGATGGCTGTGATGATAGTTTGATAGCAAGATAAAAAAAATGAAAAAACAGATTTAAAACCATAAGAAATACATCATCAAAGAATACTGCAATAATTGCCCAACATTTTGACCAAAAAGAAGACCAAAATATTTCAACTTAAAGCTCCAAATTAATTTTTAAAACAAAAAAAAAAATCCATTTGGCAAAAAGATCTGATACTGATAAAACTCCCAATAATCATAACCATATCGAAATTCACATTAAAACTACTACGATATGCAAACTCCATCAGAAAAATTCCCATCAATATACATACATAATAGATCATCATCATCACCACCACCACCATAAAAATACTACATTAAACTATCAATATCACAAAAAAGAATACAAATAAAAATATATAAAATATAAAAAGAAAAATAATACCTTACGAAAAAAGTGACCACCACCACCACCTCCGCCTGGAAGCTTATCGACTTCATAGATCGTAACATGTAAAGTACCGTGCAACAACACTTGCGCCATTTCTTAAACCTGCCAAGCATATATCAAAAACACACTTATCAATTAATTTCTTAAGCTCATACGAAATAACACCACAATATCTATAACATATTTACCGTAACTGAAAATGAGAGTCTGTAAAAAGTAAATGTAAAACAGATCAATCAATTCAATCCAATTACAGTGTATAGATCACTCTCTGTTATTTTCCTTTCTTACTGAAATTGAGCTAAAAAATTAAATCATTTTTTGTGAAAGAAAATTAAAAGTATTGAGTGTGAAGAAGAAGAAATCATAACTAACTTTGGATCTGAGACAGAGAATCAACCAAGCACTTTTTATGATCTGATCCGATCTTAGCTCTGCTCCGTTTCCTTACTTATATCTTTATAATATTCGAAATTAAATAAAAATAATAATTTTTGAAATTTATATGTACAATAATAATGATGATGATGACGACGATGACATAAAAAAAAGTGTGGCGAATGTGAAACGGAGAAGAAGGAGGAGAAGAGAGAGAGTGAGTGTATGAAATGAGATGGCAGAGCGCTTAATAAAGGCGGATGGATGGAAGGAAAGAGCGAGTATTAATGATACGATTGATTACTGTTTAATCACTTTTTTATTTTATTTTATTTTTGTTACTGAAATGGTTTTAGACTTTTTGTTAATTGCAGATTGTTGCTTTCTTCTTTAGTTTTTTACTAATTTTTCCCTATTCTTTTTATTTATTTATTTATTAATGTCACCATCACCATCACCATCGACTTCTCTTCTTTCCTCTGATTCAGAATGAAGATTAGATTTTCTTTTATTTCTTTTTTTATTGGATTCTTCAAAGTATTGAGCACATCAAGACCAAAGTTCATTCCATTATTGAAGACACAATTGTGTTATTAATTTATTATACTACAATAATTTTTAAAAAAATGGACTACTATTTTCATATTTTTTTATTTATCATAATTATAATTCTATCAAAAATGCAATTGAAAATTTTTGAAATTGAATTCCCCTAAATGAAAGTTACTTCTTCTAAAATAAAATGGACAAAATATTTGAAAATAATTTTAGCTTATTACTAGTTTTTATGAATGTAGTTGGTTGATTATTTGCCATCCCTAACTCTTTGCTTGATTCAATTTTAGGTTGGAATTCATATCATTTCTAAAATAATTTTTCAAAAATATTTATTTGATTTAGTTATGAATAATTCTAAAGTTTTTTAAAAAATGATATAATAAATGAATTTTCATTTATATAAAACACATAAACCATATATTTGAAGATGAATTCCATAAAATTTTAAGAAATTCATTTATACTAAACAAATCCTAAATACTAATTAATTGTTTTTTAAGGGCTATATTAATTGATAGTTAGATTATGCTAACTTATCGTATTTGCATATAATGTAATTTATAATACATTTTAATTGGGTTTGAGGATTTCAATATTTAACTTTCAAAACGATAACATATGTTTTTATTATTGACGTAATTTATAAAATATAACCGTTTCCGGTCGAGTGAGTTTCATTTGAAAGCGCATTTTTCTCATGCAGTCTTAAAGATCGAACTCTTGGCCTCCAAGCACCAAGCGTACAACCTGCAAACTCAAATAGTTTTACCACTTGAACTACACCACTGGGTAGAATATAACGATTATTATTCAATAAAAAATATAAATATATCTTACTGTAATCTAGTTAACTTAAGATTCTCAAAAAAATAAAAAGTTAACTTAAGCTATAAAGTAGATTTTCTTAATCTTTTTGAAATAAAGTCTAAATACAAAGATCTATGAAAGAGTAATAGGGGAGAGAACAGTTCGATGCCACAAAATCTGTTAAATTCCTTGGAGCTGTGGCCAAATCATGAGCCATGAAATTTGTAGATTTGTAAACAAAGCTACTACTAAATCGTTCCATAATTTTTTGGAAACCAAAATAATGTAATTAAAATAAAAAGAATATATAGGAAATAAAGTGGAGTTTAATTAGCTTAGGCCACATCAAACTAGTGGTTTCCACCACGACAGGGACCAGTTCTTAATTTATGAATTCATAGTTTTATAATACGAACTCAGTTATCCTGGGTCAATGTCATATTAAAATTTATATATAAAAAGTATCACAGGCAACGCTATGTAAAAAAAATATTTTTAAAAAAAAAAAGATATATCTAAAATATTACTTCAAAATATGGAAAATCTGAGTTCAATTTCACTGCTCAATACAAGATAACTCATTAATTTTAACAAATGAAATGTACATATAATAAAAAAAAAATCAGACAATAGCTTCTTTTTCTTTTTTTTTTTTGCTTTTGCAGAGCAACGAAATTAATGGATTGAAAAGGGATAATTTTTTTTGATATTTTAAAGAGGGATAATTTTTTATTTTTCAGAAGGGAACACAAATCAGGACCTTGAACATAGGAAGTATTATCCGTAATTTAATGGGTACTTAAATTTATTTTAGACAATTTCATGAGTTGTTTCCAATAATTTGTTTTGGTTCACATCATTTCTCTAATCGACAATCAAGGAAGCTGTGTGCAAATGACACGAATGATCATTATTACTATATATGTGAATCGACAAATAACAGACAAATAGTAACGAAAATTTTGGACAGTAGCTGGTTGGTTGCTCATAGTTATGTTTCATTTGATCGAATATTGTTGCAGGTCTCATAAATTAACAAAAATCACACAAAAGTACAATTGCATATACAATTCAATTATCGATAAAATATCAACTACTTAAGGTGACGTTTGGTTCAGAGAATGAAATAGAATTATTATTTCATGACACTAGAAATAGCTATTCTTTACACATCGTAAAGAATTGGTATTCCATAAAATTATAGAATTACATCTTATGGGATAAACTAAATACAAAAATATATAATTTTATATTGAATAGCTATTTTATTTTTTTTATATAATTGTTTCATTCCATGTTCCCCTGAAAAAAGAAAGTAAAACTTTATAAAAAAATCGGATGAATTTGATGCGTACATTGGTGGGTCGTTAATTTAAAATACCGAAGCTAATAATTGAGTATGTGTTTTAACTTATAGGGTTTGAGTTGGATCTTGGTATAAAAATTACTATCCATGCAGGTTTGGGTAGGGTACGAATTTACTGAGACGGGTACTCGATACCCAAATCCAATTATGTATTAGTGATAAAATATATTAAGTCAATATATATACATATAACTTTATATCTAATTATTTAGTTGGACTATATTAATTTCTATTTTAAATATATTTGGTTGATTTTTTTAAATATTTAATAAATTATTTTTGACATTGATTTTAAATAATAAGTTGCTTTAAAAAATTAAATTGAGTGGGTTTAAACAGGTATGGGTAATTAATGGGTAATTCTTATAGGGTTTTGGGATGGATATGAGTATCTATTATAATATTATAATTCCGGAGCCGAGAGAAAAATCTCTGAGCCGACGTTAAACCACGTAGGATTAATGAGACGTCATGTAGGATTAATGAGACTTCAAAACATTGACACGTGAAATATATTTTTACTTTTATATTAATTAATTAACATGTCTGTTGACCTTCCCAAGGATCCATTAATGATTTTGATGATGCAAAACATTGGCTTAGCACTAATATGTTTGCTAAGTGCCTTATAGGTGATGGATGCAATACAAGTGCACAAGAGTACTTGATGAAGATAATAATACAGTCCTTAATGCTATCCAAGGCAATGGCATTGTGATGTTTGCAATAAAGTTGAATGCTGATGAAGAGGAAAAGGAGGACTAGGATTACTAACCGGAAGTTGTACCTTTAATGGTGAAAGAATTCCATAATTCATCACCAACTTGAATACCTGGTTTGACACTTTTCAAACACACACCTTCAGATGCTTTAATCATTTGGAGCAATGCTTCAAGGTATAATATGAAGTTTTAGAAGTGCATTGATGAGCACTAGATGAAGAGTTTCATAGGTGGATAGGTTTAAGTGTAAACCTATTTAAAACACTTGGGAACATGGTTAGACTAAGCTTGGGAAAGGGCATTAGCTTAGGTGGATATGTTTAACTGTGAACCTAATGAAAACACTTGAAAAGGTGAGAGCTTGGAGTTTAGAAGCTAAGGATATGATTTGGAGAGTATGGTAATGGTTAAGGTTGATTGGAGAATCAAGCTTTGAAGAAATCCAAAGAAGCCAATTGTGGGACTGCACACTAAGCTAGTTTTTGGAG